>JBCNJP010013645.1:0-12066 GCA_039602395.1 Deinandra increscens subsp. villosa
AGGCACAATGAAGTGGGTTTAGGGACAATGAGGGTTAGTTGGTGTAAAACCATATATGGATTGTTTCCAGATCATAGAATGATAGAGACGGAAGTTTGTCATTCAAATATAATCAAATGATTACAAACCGAGAGAGTATACATCGTTTAAGCTCTGGAGGAGGTTTGGACAGAACCTCCTCTCTCACTAAGACCACACAGAGAAATGAACAAACTTAGAGATGATCAACATACTAACACCTATTTATAGGTTGGATGGTCAGCGTACCACATAGGCTCCGTACCAACTGGTACGGGCGGACCACCCAGCGTACCATCTGGTACGCTGGTTAGTATGTTGACCCTCTCACATACAATAAACCCTATACATTCAATCTATTCTATTCGTACAGTAACGGCCACACATAGAAACTTATCCTAACAGTTGGCACCAATGAGTCCTAATAAGGTGTTTATATAACCAATAAGTTGTGTTTACGACCAATTATGGCCCAATAAGGTGTGTTAAGTTGGGATCAATGAGTCCCACTAATGTGTGTATATAACCAATACGTTGTGTTTAGGACCAATGATGGCATAATAAAGTGGGTTTAGGGACAATGAGGGTTAGTTGGCACCAATGAGTCCTAATAAGGTGTTTATATAACCAATAAGTTGTGTTTACGACCAATTATGGCCCAATATGGTGTGTTTAGTTGGGACTAATGAGTCCCACTAAGGTGTGTATATAACCAATAAGTTATGTTTAGGACCAATGATGGCCCAATAAGGTGTGTTTAGTAGGGCAATGAGGGTCGGTTAGGACCAATAAGTCATAGTAAGGTGTGTATATAACCAATAAGTTGTGTTTAAGACCAATGATGGCCCAATAATGTGTGTTTAAGGGCAATGAGGGTCAGTTGGGACCAATGAGTCCCAATAAGGTGTCTATATAACCAATAGGTTGTGTTTGCGACCAATTATGGCCCAGTAAAGTGTGTTTAGTTGGGACCAATAAGTCCCACTAATGTGTGTATATAATCAATATGTTGTGTTTAGGACCAATGATGGCACAATAAAGTGGGTTTAGGGACAATGAGGGTTAGTTGGCACCAATGAATCCTAATAAGGTGTTTATATAACCAATAAGTTGTGTTTACGACCAATTATGGCCTAATATGGTGTGTTTAGTTGGGACTAATGAGTCCCACTAAGGTGTGTATATAACCAATAAGTTATGTTTAGGACAAATGATGGCCCAGTAAGGTGTGTTTAGTAGGGCAATGAGGGTCGGTTAGGACCAATAAGTCCTAGTAAGGTGTGTATATAATCAATAGGTTGTGTTTAGGACCAATGATGGCCCAATAATGTGTGTTTAGTTGGGACTAATGAGTCCCACTAAGGTGTGTATATAACCAATAAGTTGTGTTTAGGACCAATGATGGTCCAATAAGGTGTGTAGTAAGGCAATGAGGGTCGGTTGGGACCAATAAGTCCTAGTAAGGTGTGTCTTATATAACCAATAAGTTGTGTTTAGGACCATTGATGGCCCAATAATGTGTGTTTAAGGACAATGAGGGTCAGTTGGGACCAATGAGTCCCAATAAAGTGTGTATATAACCAATAAGTTGTGTTTACGACCAATTATGGCCCAATAAGGTGTGTTTAGTTGGGACCAATGAGTCCCACTAATGTGTGTATATAACTAATACGTTGTGTTTAGGACCAATGATGGCACAATAAAGTGGGTTTAGGGACAATAAGGGTTAGTTGGTGTAAAACCATATATGGATCGTTTCTAGATCATAGAATGATAGAGACGGAAGTTTGTCATTCAAATATAATCAAATGATTACAAACCGAGAGAGTATACATCGTTTAAGCTCTGGAGGTGGTTTGGACAGAACCTCCTCTCTCACTAAGACCACATAGAGAAATGAACAAACTTAGAGATGATCAACATACTAACACCTATTTATAGGTTGGATGGTTAGTGTACCACATAGGCACCATACCAACTGGTACGGGCGGACCACCCAGCGTACCATCTGGTACGCTGGTTAGTATGTTGACCCTCTCACATACAATAAACCCTATACATTCAATCTATTCTATTCGTACAGTAACGGCCACACATAGAAACTTGTCCTAACAGTTGGCACCAATGAGTCCTAATAAGGTGTTTATATAATCAATAAGTTGTGTTTACGACCAATTATGGCCCAATAAGGTGTGTTAAGTTGGGACCAATGAGTCCCACTAATGTGTGTATATAACCAATACGTTGTGTTTAGGACCAATGATGGCACAATAAAGTGGGTTTAGGGACAATGAGGGTTAGTTGGCACCAATGAGTCCTAATAAGGTGTTTATATAACCAATAAGTTGTGTTTACGACCAATTATGGCCCAATATGGTGTGTTTAGTTGGGACTAATGAGTCCCACTAAGGTGTGTATATAACCAATAAGTTATGTTTAGGACCAATGATGGCCCAATAAGGTGTGTTTAGTAGGGCAATGAGGGTCGGTTAGGACCAATAAGTCCTAGTAAGGTGTGTATATCACCAATAAGTTGTGTTTAGGTCCAATGATGGCCCAATAATGTGTATTTAGTTGGGACTAATGTGTCCCACTAAGGTGTGTATATAACCAATAAGTTGTGTTTAGGACCAATGATGGCCCAATAAGGTGTGTTTAGTAGGGCAATGAGGGTCGGTTGGGACCAATAAGTCCTAGTAAGGTGTGTCTTATATAACCAATAAGTTGTGTTTAGGACCAATGATGGCCCAATAATGTGTGTTTAAGGGCAATGAGGGTCAGTTGGGACCAATGAGTCCCAATAAAGTGTGTATATAACCAATAAGTTGTGTTTACGGCCAATTATGGCCTAATAAGGTGTGTTTAGTTGGGACCAATGATTCCCACTAATGTGTGTATATAACCAATACGCTGTGATTAGGACCAATGATGACACAATAAAGTGGGTTTAGGGACAATGAGGGTTAGTTGGAACCAATGAGTCCTAATAAGGTGTTTATATAACCAATAAGTTGTGTTTACGACCAATTATGGCCCAATATGGTGAGTTTAGTTGGGACTAATGAGTCCCACTAAGGTGTGTATATAACCAATAAGTTATGTTTAGGACCAATGATGGCCCAATAAGGTGTGTTTAGTAGGGCAATGAGGGTCGGTTAGGACCAATAAGTCCTAGTAAGGTGTGTATATAACCAATAAGTTGTGTTTGGGACCAATGATGGCCCAATAATGTGTGTTTAGTTGGG
The DNA here is from genome assembly GCA_039602395.1 of Deinandra increscens subsp. villosa. Lineage (NCBI taxonomy): Eukaryota > Viridiplantae > Streptophyta > Magnoliopsida > Asterales > Asteraceae > Deinandra > Deinandra increscens. The sequence continues at coordinate 3,264 of JBCNJP010013645.1, forward strand.
ACTAATGAGTCCCACTAAGGTGTGTATATAACCAATAAGTTGTGTTTAGGACCAATGATGGCCCAATAAGGTGTGTTTAGTAGGGCAATGAGGGTCGGTTGGGACTAATAAGTCCTAGAAAGGTTTGTCTTATATAACCAATAAGTTGTGTTTAGGACCAATGATGGCCCAATAATGTGTGTTTAAGGGCAATGAGGGTCAGTTGGGACCAATGAGTCCCAATAAAGTGTGTATGTAAACAATAAGTTGTGTTTACGACCAATGATGGCCCAATAATGTGTGTTTAAGGGCAATGAGGGTCAGTTGGGACCAATGAGTCCCAATAAAGTGTGTATATAACCAATAAGTTGTGTTTACGACCAATTATGGCCCAATAAGGTGTGTTTAGTTGGGACCAATGAGTCCCACTAATGTGTGTATATAACCAATACGTTGTGTTTAGGACCAATGATGGCACAATAAAGTGGGTTTAGGGACAATGAGGGTTAGTTGGTGTAAAACCATATATGGATCGTTTCCAGATCATAGAATGATAGAGACGGAAGTTTGTCATTCAAATATAATCAAATGATTACAAACCGAGAGAGTATACATCGTTTAAGCTCTGGAGGAGGTTTGGACAGAACCTCCTCTCTCACTAAGACCACACAGAGAAATGAACAAACTTAGAGATGATCAACATACTAACACCTATTTATAGGTTTGATGGTCAGCGTACCACATAGGCTCCGTACCAATTGGTACGGGCGGACCACCCAGCGTACCATCTGGTACGCTGGTTAGTATGTTGACCCTCTCACATACAATAAACCCTATACATTCAATTTATTCTATTCGTACAGTAACGGCCACACATAGAAACTTGTCCTAACAGTTGGCACCAATGAGTCCTAATAAGGTGTTTATATAACCAATAAGTTGTGTTTACGACCAATTATGGCCCAATAAGGTGTGTTAAGTTGGGACCAATGAGTCCCACTAATGTGTGTATATAACCAATACGTTGTGTTTAGGACCAATGATGGCACAATAAAGCGGGTTTAGGGACAATGAGGGTTAGTTGGCACCAATGAGTCCTAATAAGGTGTTTATATAACCAATAAGTTGTGTTTACGACCAATTATGGCCCAATATGTTGTGTTTAGTTGGGACTAATGAGTCCCACTAAGGTGTGTATATAACCAATAAGTTATGTTTAGGACCAATGATGGCCCAATAAGGTGTGTTTAGTGGGCAATGAGGGTCGGTTAGGACCAATAAGTCCTAGTAAGGTGTGTATATAACCAATAAGTTGTGTTTAGGACCAATGATGGCCCAATAATGTGTGTTTAGTTGGGACTAATGAGTCCCACTAAGGTGTGTATATAACCAATAAGTTGTGTTTAGGACCAATGATGGTCCAATAAGGTGTGTAGTAAGGCAATGAGGGTCGGTTGGGACCAATAAGTCCTAGTAAGGTGTGTCTTATATAACCAATAAGTTGTGTTTAGGACCATTGATGGCCCAATAATGTGTGTTTAAGGACAATGAGGGTCAGTTGGGACCAATGAGTCCCAATAAAGTGTGTATATAACCAATAAGTTGTGTTTACGACCAATTATGGCCCAATAAGGTGTGTTTAGTTGGGACCAATGAGTCCCACTAATGTGTGTATATAACTAATACGTTGTGTTTAGGACCAATGATGGCACAATAAAGTGGGTTTAGGGACAATAAGGGTTAGTTGGTGTAAAACCATATATGGATCGTTTCTAGATCATAGAATGATAGAGACGGAAGTTTGTCATTCAAATATAATCAAATGATTACAAACCGAGAGAGTATACATCGTTTAAGCTCTGGAGGAGGTTTGGACAGAACCTCCTCTCTCACTAAGACCACATAGAGAAATGAACAAACTTAGAGATGATCAACATACTAACACCTATTTATAGGTTGGATGGTTAGTGTACCACATAGGCACCATACCAACTGGTACGGGCGGACCACCCAGCGTACCATCTGGTACGCTGGTTAGTATGTTGACCCTCTCACATACAATAAACCCTATACATTCAATCTATTCTATTCGTACAGTAACGGCCACACATAGAAACTTGTCCTAACAGTTGGCACCAATGAGTCCTAATAAGGTGTTTATATAATCAATAAGTTGTGTTTACGACCAATTATGGCCCAATAAGGTGTGTTAAGTTGGGACCAATGAGTCCCACTAATGTGTGTATATAACCAATACGTTGTGTTTAGGACCAATGATGGCACAATAAAGTGGGTTTAGGGACAATGAGGGTTAGTTGGCACCAATGAGTCCTAATAAGGTGTTTATATAACCAATAAGTTGTGTTTACGACCAATTATGGCCCAATATGGTGTGTTTAGTTGGGACTAATGAGTCCCACTAAGGTGTGTATATAACCAATAAGTTATGTTTAGGACCAATGATGGCCCAATAAGGTGTGTTTAGTAGGGCAATGAGGGTCGGTTAGGACCAATAAGTCCTAGTAAGGTGTGTATATCACCAATAAGTTGTGTTTAGGTCCAATGATGGCCCAATAATGTGTATTTAGTTGGGACTAATGCGTCCCACTAAGGTGTGTATATAACCAATAAGTTGTGTTTAGGACCAATGATGGCCCAATAAGGTGTGTTTAGTAGGGCAATGAGGGTCGGTTGGGACCAATAAGTCCTAGTAAGGTGTGTCTTATATAACCAATAAGTTGTGTTTAGGACCAATGATGGCCCAATAATGTGTGTTTAAGGGCAATGAGGGTCAGTTGGGACCAATGAGTCCCAATAAAGTGTGTATATAACCAATAAGTTGTGTTTACGACCAATTATGGCCTAATAAGGTGTGTTTAGTTGGGACCAATGATTCCCACTAATGTGTGTATATAACCAATACGCTGTGATTAGGACCAATGATGACACAATAAAGTGGGTTTAGGGACAATGAGGGTTAGTTGGAACCAATGAGTCCTAATAAGGTGTTTATATAACCAATAAGTTGTGTTTACGACCAATTATGGCCCAATATGGTGAGTTTAGTTGGGACTAATGAGTCCCACTAAGGTGTGTATATAACCAATAAGTTATGTTTAGGACCAATGATGGCCCAATAAGGTGTGTTTAGTAGGGCAATGAGGGTCGGTTAGGACCAATAAGTCCTAGTAAGGTGTGTATATAACCAATAAGTTGTGTTTGGGACCAATGATGGCCCAATAATGTGTGTTTAGTTGGGACTAATGAGTCCCACTAAGGTGTGTATATAACCAATAAGTTGTGTTTAGGACCAATGATGGCCCAATAAGGTGTGTTTAGTAGGGCAATGAGGGTCGGTTGGGACTAATAAGTCCTAGAAAGGTTTGTCTTATATAACCAATAAGTTGTGTTTAGGACCAATGATGGCCCAATAATGTGTGTTTAAGGGCAATGAGGGTCAGTTGGGACCAATGAGTCCCAATAAAGTGTGTATGTAAACAATAAGTTGTGTTTACGACCAATGATGGCCCAATAATGTGTGTTTAAGGGCAATGAGGGTCAGTTGGGACCAATGAGTCCCAATAAAGTGTGTATATAACCAATAAGTTGTGTTTACGACCAATTATGGCCCAATAAGGTGTGTTTAGTTGGGACCAATGAGTCCCACTAATGTGTGTATATAACCAATACGTTGTGTTTAGGACCAATGATGGCACAATAAAGTGGGTTTAGGGACAATGAGGGTTAGTTGGTGTAAAACCATATATGGATCGTTTCCAGATCATAGAATGATAGAGACGGAAGTTTGTCATTCAAATATAATCAAATGATTACAAACCGAGAGAGTATACATCGTTTAAGCTCTGGAGGAGGTTTGGACAGAACCTCCTCTCTCACTAAGACCACACAGAGAAATGAACAAACTTAGAGATGATCAACATACTAACACCTATTTATAGGTTTGATGGTCAGCGTACCACATAGGCTCCGTACCAATTGGTACGGGCGGACCACCCAGCGTACCATCTGGTACGCTGGTTAGTATGTTGACCCTCTCACATACAATAAACCCTATACATTCAATTTATTCTATTCGTACAGTAACGGCCACACATAGAAACTTGTCCTAACAGTTGGCACCAATGAGTCCTAATAAGGTGTTTATATAACCAATAAGTTGTGTTTACGACCAATTATGGCCCAATAAGGTGTGTTAAGTTGGGACCAATGAGTCCCACTAATGTGTGTATAGAACCAATACGTTGTGTTTAGGACCAATGATGGCACAATAAAGCGGGTTTAGGGACAATGAGGGTTAGTTGGCACCAATGAGTCCTAATAAGGTGTTTATATAACCAATAAGTTGTGTTTACGACCAATTATGGCCCAATATGTTGTGTTTAGTTGGGACTAATGAGTCCCACTAAGGTGTGTATATAACCAATAAGTTATGTTTAGGACCAATGATGGCCTAATAAGGTGTGTTTAGTAGGGCAATGAGGGTCGGTTAGGACCAATAAGTCCTAGTAAGGTGTGTATATAACCAATAAGTTGTGTTTAGGACCAATGATGGCCCAATAATGTGTGTTTAAGGGCAATGAGGGTCAGTAGGGACCAATGAGTCCCAATAAGGTGTCTATATAACCAATATGTTGTGTTTGCGACCAATTATGGCCCAGTAAAGTGTGTTTAGTTGGGACCAATAAGTCCCACTAATGTGTGTATATAACCAATATGTTGTGTTTAGGACCAATGATGGCACAATAAAGTGTCTTTAGGGACAATGAGGGTCAGTTGGGACCAATGAGTCCTAATAAGGTGTGTATATAACCAATACGTTGTGTTTACGACCAATTATGGCCCAATAAGGTGTGTTTAGTTGGGACCAACGAGTCCCAATAATGTGTGTATATAACCAATACGTTTTGGTTAGGACAAATGATGGCCCAAAAAGGTGTGTTTAGGGGAAATGAGGGTTAGTTGGGACAAATGCGTCCCAATAATGCGTGTATATAACTAATAAGTTGTGTTTAGGACCAATGATGTCCCAATAAGGTGTGTTTAGTAGGGCAATGAGGGTCGGTTGGGACTAATAAGTCCTAGAAAGGTGTGTCTTATATAACCAATAAGTTGTGTTTAGGACCAATGATGGCCCAATAATGTGTGTTTAAGGGCAATGAGGGTCAGTTGGGACCAATGAGTCCCAATAAAGTGTGTATGTAACCAATAAGTTGTGTTTACGACCAATTATGGCCCAATAAGGTGTGTTTAGTTGGGACCAATGAGTCCCACTAATGTGTGTATATAACCAATACGTTGTGTTTAGGACCAATGATGGCACAATAAAGTGGGTTTAGGGACAATGAGGGTTAGTTGGCACCAATGAGTCATAATAAGGTGTTTATATAACTAATAAGTTGTGTTTACGACCAATTATGGCCCTATATGGTGTGTTTAGCTGGGAGTAATGAGTCCCACTAAGGTGTGTATATAACCAATAAGTTATGTTTAGGACCAATGATGGCCCAGTAAGGTGTGTTTAGTAGGGCAATGAGGGTCGGTTAGGACCAATAAGTCCTAGTAAGGTGTGTATATCACCAATAAGTTGTGTTTAGGTCCAATGATGGCCCAATAATGTGTATTTAGTTGGGACTAATGCGTCCCACTAAGGTGTGTATATAACCAATAAGTTGTGTTTAGGACCAATGATGGCCCAATAAGGTGTGTTTAGTAGGGCAATGAGGGTCGGTTGGGACCAATAAGTCCTAGTAAGGTGTGTCTTATATAACCAATAAGTTGTGTTTAGGACCAATGATGGCCCAATAATGTGTGTTTAAGGGCAATGAGGGTCAGTTGGGACCAATGAGTCCCAATAAAGTGTGTATATAACCAATAAGTTGTGTTTACGACCAGTTATGGCCTAATAAGGTGTGTTTAGTTGGGACCAATGATTCCCACTAATGTGTGTATATAACCAATACGCTGTGATTAGGACCAATGATGACACAATAAAGTGGGTTTAGGGACAATGAGGGTTAGTTGGAACCAATGAGTCCTAATAAGGTGTTTATATAACCAATAAGTTGTGTTTACGACCAATTATGGCCCAATATGGTGAGTTTAGTTGGGACTAATGAGTCCCACTAAGGTGAGTATATAACCAATAAGTTATGTTTAGGACCAATGATGGCCCAATAAGGTGTGTTTAGTAGGGCAATGAGGGTCGGTTAGGACCAATAAGTCCTAGTAAGGTGTGTATATAACCAATAAGTTGTGTTTGGGACCAATGATGGCCCAATAATGTGTGTTTAGTTGGGACTAATGAGTCCCACTAAGGTGTGTATATAACCAATAAGTTGTGTTTAGGACCAATGATGGCCCAATAAGGTGTGTTTAGTAGGGCAATGAGGGTCGGTTGGGACTAATAAGTCCTAGAAAGGTGTGTCTTATATAACCAATAAGTTGTGTTTAGGACCAATGATGGCCCAATAATGTGTGTTTAAGGGCAATGAGGGTCAGTTGGGACCAATGAGTCCCAATAAAGTGTATATGTAACCAATAAGTTGTGTTTACGACCAATTATGGCCCAATAAGGTGTGTTTAGTTGGGACCAATGAGTCCCACCAATGTGTGTAAATAACCAATACGTTGTGTTTAGGACCAATGATTGCACAATAAAGTGGGTTTAGGGACAATGAGGGTTAGTTGGCACCAATGAGTCATAATAAGGTGTTTATATAACCAATAAGTTGTGTTTACGACCAATTATGGCCCAATATGGTGTGTTTAGTTGGGAGTAATGAGTCCCACTAAGGTGTGTATATAACCAAAAAGTTATGTTTAGGACCAATGATGGCCCAGTAAGGTGTGTTTAGTAGGGCAATGAGGGTCGGTTAGGACCAATAAGTCCTAGTAAGGTGTGTATATCACCAATAAGTTGTGTTTAGGTCCAATGATGGCCCAATAATGTGTATTTAGTTGGGACTAATGCGTCCCACTAAGGTGTGTATATAACCAATAAGTTGTGTTTAGGACGAATGATGGCCCAATAAGGTGTGTTTAGTAGGGCAATGAGGGTCGGTTGGGACCAATAAGTCCTAGTAAGGTGTGTCTTATATAACCAATAAGTTGTGTTTAGGACCAATGATGGCCCAATAATGTGTGTTTAAGGGCAATGAGGGTCAGTTGGGACCAATGAGTCCCAATAAAGTGTGTATATAACCAATAAGTTGTGTTTACGACCAATTATGGCCTAATAAGGTGTGTTTAGTTGGGACCAATGATTCCCACTAATGTGTGTATATAACCAATACGCTGTGATTAGGACCAATGATGGCACAATAAAGTGGGTTTAGGGACAATGAGGGTTAGTTGGCACCAATGAGTCCTAATAAGGTGTTTATATAACCAATAAGTTGTGTTTACGACCAATTATGGCCCAATATGGTGAGTTTAGTTGGGACTAATGAGTCCCAATAAGGTGTGTATATAACCAATAAGTTATGTTTAGGACCAATGATGGCCCAATAAGGTGTGTTTAGTAGGGCAATGAGGGTCGGTTAGGACCAATAAGTCCTAGTAAGGTGTGTATATAACCAATAAGTTGTGTTTGGGACCAATGATGGCCCAATAATGTGTGTTTAGTTGGGACTAATGAGTCCCACTAAGGTGTGTATATAACCAATAAGTTGTGTTTAGGACCAATGATGGCCCAATAAGGTATATTTAGTAGGGTAATGAGGGTCGGTTGGGACCAATAAGTCCTAGTAAGGTGTGTCTTATATAACCATTAAGTTGTGTTTAGGACCAATGATGGACCAATAATGTGTGTTTAAGGGCAATGAGGGTCAGTTGGGACCAATGAGTCCCAATAAAGTGTGTATATAACCAATAAGTTGGGTTTACGACCAATTATGGCCCAATAAGGTGTGTTTAGTTAGGGCCAATGAGTCCCACTAATGTGTGTATATAACCAATACGTTGTGTTTAGGACCAATTATGGCACAATAAAGTGGGTTTATGGACAATGTGGGTTAGTTGGCACAAATGAGTCCTAATAAGGTGTTTATATAACCAATAAGTTGTGTTTACTACCAATTATGGCCCAATATGGTGTGTTTAGTTGGGACCAATGAGTCCCACTAATGTGTGTATATAACCAATACGTTGTGTTTAGGGCCAATGATGGCACAATAAAGTGGGTTTAGGGACAATGAGGGTTAGTTGGCACCAATGAGTCTTAATAAGGTGTTTATATAACCAATAAGTTGTGTTTAAGACCAATTATGGCCCAATATGGTGTGTTTAGTTGGGACTAATGAGTCCCACTAAGGTGTGTATATAACCAATAAGTTATGTTTTGGACCAATGATGGCCCAATAAGGTGTGTTTAGTAGGGCAATGAGGGTCGGTTGGGACCAATAAGTCCTAGTAAGGTGTGTCTTATATAACTAATAAGTTGTGTTTAGGACCAATGATGGCTCAATAATGTGTGTTTAGTTGGGACTAATGAGTCCCACTAAGGTGTGTATATAACCAATAAGTTGTGTTTAGGACCAATGATGGCCCAATAAGGTGTGTTTAGTAGGGCAATGAGGGTCGGTTGGGACCAATAAGTCCTAGTAAGGTGTGTCTTATATAACCAATAAGTTGTGTTTAGGACCAATGATGGCCCAATAATGTGTGTTTAAGGGCAATGAGGGTCAGTTGGGACCAATGAGTCCCAATAAAGTGTGTATATAACCAATAAGTTGTGTTTACGACCAGTTATGGCCTAATAAGGTGTGTTTAGTTGGGACCAATGATTCCCACTAATGTGTGTATA
>JBCNJP010013646.1:0-12065 GCA_039602395.1 Deinandra increscens subsp. villosa
TTTTGAGTTAACCATTTTCGTCCTAAGGTTTTTTTTTTTTTTTTAAACGACGCCATAAAGTAAAGAAAGAGCTGGCAAGAAACTAGATTATAAGAGATGTATAAAAGAAAGATTACAATAATTGTCCAAATTTATCAACTCCTTCTTACTCCTATGTTTAATCCATAAGAAAGACAACGATCTAATGTCTCCAAAGATTAGACCTAAGGTTTGTAAAGTTTAGCCGTTTCAGTATAAAAAAAAATCTCCTCAGCTTCCCTCACATTTCTAATTTTTGTCATTTTCGTCGCCATTACTAACTTTGTTGAATATTTAACTGGAAACAGGGGTATTATTATAAAACCATATTATCTAATTTTTTTATAACAACTTATATCCCTAAAAAAAGGGGTAGTTGTGAAACTAATAACTGATTCTTGTTAAAGATCAAATGAAGTTGAATATCTTTTGGTGATGATTCATGGTTGTCGAATTGATAACACAAGGAAGTTTGATCTAGAGTGTTTGTGTTTTATTTGAAACTGCTTATCTTTCAAAAAGCAATAAGCAGATTTAAAAAGGAATCCTAAACAACCCCTAAATAGTCATAGTTATGGAGATTATTTCTTCTATTATTTTGCATGTTTATGACAGTGAAACTAGGGATACAGAAAATGAAGACGATAACAGTGCTTGCTTTTGCTTGATTCTTTGATGTTTCCTTCAAGATCTCCATGTTCATAGAATAAGAAAAGATTGGCTGTAAGTTCTGTAACACCTGTGTCCGACCCAATTACAAAACCCGACCCAAATTTGAACTTGTTACGCAAATCGAGTTTTGATTTAACAATTATCGAAAGAATTTGTCTAAATTATACAATTAAATTATGTTCGGGATATTCCATAATCATTTTTGAAAGCAAAATAATAAATTTGCAAAGTTTTAGGTTAAACGATTTGCTTAAAACAAAAATAAAACGATTTTCGGTTTTTACGCGATTTTGGTATTCGATTTATCGTTTACCGGAAATCTCGGGGCCTTTATCTCAAAATATATACTTTGAAATATTCTACAATCATTTTATAACATTAAAAACCAATTGGTTGAATTTTAGATCGATTTTGTTAATTAAAACGCAAATAAATGAATTTACTCATTTTTCGTGCAAATCCGTTAATAACTGGGAATCATGTAAATTTCCAAAATCATATTTTAATGTTCCTTAGTGTTTTATAAGGTTAATATAAGTATGCTCGTAAAATTTTAGAGGCTAACGAGTTAAAACGAGTGAGAACGAGTAAAAAGAAAAAATAAAATAAAACAAAAATTCTGGCCACCCCCCCCCCTCGCGAATCACGACGGGGTATGCACTGTCCTGCACGTTACGCGAGGACCGCCTGCAGACAACAACATTGTTTGGTCATTTTTCTTCCACGTATGCTTACTTGCAGCCCAATTTTCCATTGATTCGTGTCGATTTTGAGTGCTTAGTCGCTTTCCTTCTTGTCCCTACCACTTGCGCCTCTGATGGGTATAAAAACACCCTCAAATCACCCACATTCATCACCAATTCATCAAATCTTCACTCTAAAAACCCTAGTTCTTCGTCAGAATCTTGCTTCTTCAGAATTCGATCGATCCACGAGGCTCTTTGAGGCTGAAATTCTGCAGTACACCACGGTATTAGGTGTGCTCTAACAATAACCTATATCAGTTTTTGAAAATATTGTGTCTAAGTATGGTTTATAAAATTATGTAAAAATTAGGGTTCTTGAGCTTGTTTTGCTAAAATTGGGTAATCGGGTTGGAATTAGGGTCTGAATTTTTGTAAGTAATCCTAAAATAATGTGTTTTAAGAAAGCCCTAAGTTAATTTCAAGTTTCGGGAAGGTTTGGTATTTTATCTAAAAATCGGTCAAAATTAGGGTTTTCATAACGTTGTTCTGCCCAAATTGAGTAAACGGTGTTGAATTAAGGTTTGATATTTTGAGGAATATTATACTATATCATAATGAATAAAACCTTAAGTTTTTACAATTTTATAAAATGTTTTGCTATTTATTTATTAAATACGTTAAAACTAGGGTTTTCACGACGTTGCTTTGCCAAAATTGAACAAACGAGTTAAATTTAGGGCTAATCTTTTAAGGTATATTATAAAATAATATTTTAAGTAAACGCCCTAATTTTATTTCATTTAATAAAAGATTTTGCTATTTATTTGGTAAATATTTCAAAATTAGGGTTTTGAATATGATTATTTAATATTAAACAAACCAAAAGGTATTAGGACTTGGTTTTTGGTCTTAGATCATGTTTATACATATAATAAGAGTATATGAGTAAAAAATTGATGTAATCATAAATCATAATTTACCGATAAAGGGTAAAATGGTCTTTTTAAATAGAACCTAACTCTCCTTAAGTTCATCGTGCCTTTAGAACTATAATCATTATTATTCCTATATTCATTTAGCATGTTCGTTCGTTAGGATAATCGACAAGTTGTTATCTCTCGTAAATTGGTTCTACCTCTCGTATCCGATCTACTTATCAGGTGAGTAACCACTAAATTCCTCTTTCTTTTAAAATGGGATATGACTCAATATTCAACTCGTATTATCATTACTAATGGTGATTCATTCGAATGATAACCCGACTTGTGAGAAATCATAGCTCCATATCTTTAACCTTTTTGGGGTGTAACATGTATCTCTATTCAAAATCAGTTCTCTAAGCGTTATGCGATTATATGTTGATTGAATGAATTCTATGTGGAATTGTTTATGGAAATCTCTACATGCTAAGACTGCCAATCTATCTCTATATGATGAAACTATGTTATTCTATGTGATAATCTACCTCTATATGAGGAAACTATGCTAATCGTATGTGATTGAAGGTTTGTTATGATTACCTGTTTTATTAACTGATTAACTGTATATCTGAATGTATCTCTTATCATATATATCGCATATGTTAAAAATATATTTTATAAACTTGTGTTTACTCACCAACTACTTTTGTAGTTGACACTTGATTTTATACATGTTGCAGTAATTTATACTTGAGCTTTGATGTGATCACGATAGGACTGTTGGACCTAGATTAAGAATCTTAAATCAGTTTTGATAATGTAATTAGTATGTTTATCCGTATTGTACGTTATCTTTAATTGATTAATGAAAAAATGGCATGTTTAAGTATTACAACTTATTTTAGTTGTCATGTGCATCTGGACAATCATCGCGCCCCCGACATATTCCGCCGTCGGTTGGGGTGTGACAGATTGGTATCAGAGCCTTGGCTATAAGGATTTAGGTTATTAGAACTGGATAACCTAGACTATATGCCTTATGTGTCCTACATGCAATGTTGCAAAAGACGCTAGGCGGTACCTAGGCGGTCGACTAGGGAATTAGGATTAATCGGCCTAGGCGGGGATTAATCGGGGATTAATCGGTCCTAGTAAATTACAAAGATTTATAAATTTTCTAGAGATTATATATTGTAATATGTCAAAATACTAAAAACACTTCAAAAACTAGTAGTAATAAAGACTTCTAATATAAATATATAAGTGAAAAAAAAGAAATTAAATTTTTTTTTTAATTTAACCCGCCTAAAACCCGCCTGGCCGCCTAAAACCCGCCTAAATCCCGCCTAGAACCCGCCTAGCCGCCTAGCGCCTAGCCGACTTTGACCGACTTCGACCGACTTTGACCGATTTTGACCGATTTTGACCCAGGGCGCCTAGACAGCCCGCCTAGCCAAAAAGCACTACGGACGATGCCCGCATAGCGCCTAGGCGCCGATTAATCGGCCGCCTAGGCCGCTTTTTACAACCCTGCCTACATGATTAACTCATGTCTACATGCCTATTATTATATTATGTCTTTAGATGCTGCTTAAACTTGCCTCTCTTAAATCTCACCTTTGCTTTAACACTTGACACACACGTATACACTAATCTTTTCTGGCTTCCTAGCCTCTATCCTTAGTAATGGTGCTTTACGTGTCATTTTAGGATTTTAAAAATTTTGATTTTGAAAATTTCGTCGGAGTTAGGTTCCTAGCAGTAGACATGTAGTAACTAGAAGTGGGATGTCACACCCCGGTCAACGGGTTTGGGTGTGAACGAGATGGAATCATAGTCGCGGATACATAGAACGACTTCTAATAATTTCAAACTTCATAAAAACATTACATCATTTCATTTGCAATGGAAAGAGTAGTGGAAATGACAATGTCTTACATTTGAAAAACATAAAGTCTTAATTTAATATTAATAGCATAAAACGGTTTATTTAAGATAATTCGGGACTACGACTCCAGAAGCAGGTCCGATAGCATGATGAAGCCTCATTTGCATGTCTTCCATAGTTTGCTCAATTACCTAATAAATCATGAGTTTTAAAGGTCAACATAAAGTTGGTGAGGTTCACATGTTTAAGACTCTACATTTAAAGTTGGTAAAACAGTTTTCAGTATACTTAAATATTACATTGGTTTACCGTTGTGGTTGTATGAACTCACCTGAACCTTGATTTCAAATACTAACGGTTTACCTACCCATAGCATCTCGCCCAAGAGATGCTGAACAGAGCAGAATAACTGACGTGTACCCCAAGACAATCCAGAGTTAAAATTGGAGCTACTAATTAGGACAGGGTTGTCAACCCAAATATATCTATTCACTAGCTATCGTTTCGTATAGAACTAATTGAAATCAATTAATGGTGGGATACAGTTGTACAAACGTTTATAACGATAATGTACCATAGTTGGGCAATCAGTAAGAGAACAAGCAGTCATACGGCTAACAGATAAACCATAATATTAAGTAAAAGCATTTATTCAGTTTTCATGATTTCTCCCCCAAGAGTATAAAAACAGTTAAAAGAAAAGGGGTCGTGAAACTCACTTGATCAGTAGGTAATGACTAGACTGGAAATCAGTAACAACAAGTAACGTCCTAAATAATTAATAAGACAATTGCATAAGGTCTAATCATTTAGGTAACATTGTCACCCAAGTGATACTGTTCAAGTCTTGACGTTTAATCCCGTTTGTATTGTTTGAAAACCCGTTAGTTAGTATTTATTAGTTCCAATAAATAAGCACGTGATGATTTATATTTATGTTCAATAAATATAAATAAAAGAATAATCATTTAATCAAATCAAGTTTTGAACATTTGATAAATAATAGTTTATTATTATTTTCATAAGCTCGATTGGTTATTCATGTAAGTTATAATTATCCTTGATTAAATAATTATAATTAACAATTCATGGTGAATTGCAAATAAAACATTACTTAAAACTTTTGTAAAAAATTATTAACCAAGGAATAATTATTTAAAGTTTATTTCCTTTTTAAACAAGACTTGTTTTAAAGTTACGTTTTGAGTTACAACGTTTAATAATTTCGAAAATCATTTAATATTTCATACACATGAAATATTCATTTCTTTTAATAGGTTTTAAAACATTATTTCAAAATAATACATGATGACACTTGGATTTATAAAAGTTTATTTATTATAAACTTTTAGGTTGTCTTTAAGAAAACATGATAAGTAATTTGGTTTATAATTTCAAGCATTTACGTTATCGCGTATATCGCTGTATGGGTCCCGGTTTTATTACTATGCAACGTATTCCATTTTGGTTACTTTGACCCATCAAAGTAACAATGAAGGCTTATAAAAATATTTAAAGTCAATTACTTAGACTTTTGTTTATTTTTATAAAAGTCCTTTATAAAACATATTCATTTTACAAATGTCCTTTTTTTTATAGAAAATTATCCATTTTTAAAACATGCCTTCAAATGGCTAAAATCTTGTAATAAATCCAAGAATTTAAGTCAAATTAATCATTTGACATAAATTGTATTCTTACAATTTTTAGTAACAAAATCATATAACATTCTTTTTGTTTTGGAAGATTTTTATAACCTTTTAAGGTGTTAGGTTTTACCAAAACAAGAAATTTCCATAAGTTTTCTTCACTTGTTACAAAATGCTAACCAAACATGACATAAAATATATATAACCATTTTTAACCATTTAATCTTGTTAAGAGATCCATTTATTTTAATTAACATAAACCTTAACATGTGACATGTCCAATTAGCATTATAACATAATCCATGATTTAATCTACTAACACATATAGTGTTAGGACCAATTAATGCAATAAACATAAAATGTAAATTAATCAACTAACACTTAAGGTGTTAGGACAAACTAGGCATAAACATAAATAATTTAGTTAGCACCATTTTAATTAACTAGTCACATTTGTTAGCCATCTAAATCAACTAACACTTCCAAGTGTTAGGATCATTTTGTATTCATTAATATGATAATCCATTAATCATCAAATGCAAGTAAATGAAATAAATAACATGATGATCTTGGTGCTCATGGATACTTTCTAATGATTTCTCCAAGTGTTTCACCTATTTCCATGGCTACTTTAAGTTCCAAGAACACCATGGAAATGTTGAGATCAAAGAAGAATGGGGATAGAGAAGAGATTAGAATTGCTTAAACAAAATTGCAAGTAATTAAAGGTTTTGTTTGTCAAGACTTGGTGAGGTTTCTCTTGGGTTCCAAAGTAAGTAGAAAACATAGGAGATATGGGGTTTTAGAAAACTCACAAGTGGTGTTGTGAGTGGTGCCGTGAAGGAGGGGTGGATGGCGGCGGTCGTGGTGGTCTTCAGGGGTCCGGCGGCGGCAGGAGGGTGGCACTGGAGGTTGCTGGTCGCCGGCGGTCAGTGGGTGGAGGGGGGTGGTCAGCCGAACAAGGGAGAGGAGGGGAGAAGGGTGTGTGGAACTTGGGGTGTGGTGCTCTCTTTTATGACCAAAATTTTGGGAAATACCCTATGGCTTTCTCCCTAACCCAGCAAGCTCCAAGTACAATGCCAACATGATGAGGTGATGGGTGCTAGATTAGGTTTTTTGTCATCTCCTAATTCACCCAACTCTTTGATTAAGTGTAGGTAACTTATCGTTTAATAAATGCTCAAGTTTAATATACAAGTGAAAGCTTTTATAAAATATGGAGTGGTTAGAGATGTTTAAAAAAATCAAAATTGTTATAAATATAACCCAAGTAATATAAGGCTACAAAGGTGGTAATTTTTTTAAAAGTTGATGGGCCAAAATTTTATAAAAATTATTGTGGGCTCATTTAAAAAAAACCATGGGTTTAAACACAATTTAATTAAATTGTTTATGGATTGGGCCGAAGCCCAAAAGAATTAATAAAAGGAAACAGGCCGGTTTCTCGGTATTGGGCCGAGAGAAAGTGGACCGGTTTTTCTGTTGGACCGCGAGGGAAGACGGGCCGGGTTCGGCCTTGGGCCGGTTTCCGAGTAGGCCAAAGGGGGTCAAGGCACCGGGTTCGGCCCACGCCGATTGGGCCGCGGGTTGGGTTGGTCACTCCGTTGGTCGAGTCGGGTTACCGGGTTGATTTTCGGGTCCATTCTGGATTGTTTCGGGCTTATTGGGCCTAACCGGGCCTGAATGGGTCGTCGGTTTTCATTTGGCTAAGTCTTGACAACGGAACAGATTTTTATTTTATAAAAATGTTTATGGTGTATTGATCGTATCAGTTTTTCTGAAAGCAGAATTGTTTAGCGTCAGTTTTTAGTTCGATCATTTTAGTTATTTAAAACCAAGTCGTTTAAATATTTTTAATCGTTTAACATTTTGTGACGTTAGTTTGATAAATGAATATAAAAAGTCTAATTTTTATATTTACATTTTTATTATTGAAGTTCCACCTTTATAATATGGAAACTTTCCTATTTTACGGGTATATGTTTCCGGTACAAACGCGAGTATTTAAATACGTCATCAGTTATTCAGTTTAATTTAGTAATTTAACAGTTTAATCATTCTAAATAAAACACATAAATATTTAACTAAAAAGTCAAAAGAGAGAGGTTTGACCTGGTTTTGGACGAGGTGTCACATTCTCCCCCAGTTAGAAGAATTTCGTCCCGAAATTCAGTGTCTGGTTACTGGTAGATGCGACGTTTCCAAACAGACGAGGATACTTTCGACGCATTTGGTCTTCACGTTCCCAAGTGTACTCTGGACCTCGTCGAGAGTTCCATCGCACTTTGACTATGGGAATGCGGCTGTGTTTCAGCTTCTTGATTTCTCGGTCAAGTATCTTGACAGGTTCCTCAATAAAGTGCAGTGTCTCGTCAACTTGAATTTCATCAAGTGGGACGACAAGCGTTTCATCGGATAGACATTTCTTAAGATTACTAACGTGAAAGACATCATGTACGCTGCTTAGTTCGGCAGGCAGGCATAGTGAGTAAGCTACTGGTCCGATGGTCTCAGTAATCTCAAAGGGACCAATGTAACGAGGGTTGAGCTTACCTCGTTTGCCGAATCTAATGACACCTTTCCATGGTGACACCTTTAGCATGACGCGATCACCCTTTTCAAAGGACAAGGGTTTGCGACGATTGTCGGCGTAGCTCTTTTTCCTGTCTCTGGCAGCTTTCAGACGATTACGGACTCTGGAAGACTTTCTCAGTCGTTTCAAAGATTAATTCGGGACCAGTCAACTGACTGTCACCAATCTCGGTCCAGCAGAGTGGGGATCTACACTTCCTTCCATAAAGTGCTTCAAATGGTGCGGCTTGAATGCTGGTGTGATAGCTGTTGTTATAAGAGAATTCGGCAAGAGGGAGATGCTCGTCCCAATTGGGTCCGAAATCTATCACACATGCTCTCAGCATATCTTCGAGTGTTTGGATCGTTCTCTCACTTTGGCCATCTGTCTGTGGATGGTAGGCAGTACTCATATCGAGTCGAGTACCCAAAGATTTCTGTAGAGATCTCCAAAAGTTAGCGGTGAAACGGCTATCACGATCGGATATGATGGATATAGGTACACCGTGTCGTGAGACGATTTCCTTTATGTAGAGTTTGGCTCGCCTATCCATGTTATCCTTCTCTTTGACTGGTAAGAAGTGCGTAGATTTCGTCAATCGATCTACTATCACCCAGATAGCGTCATATCCAGATCTAGACTTAGGCAATTTGGTGATAAAGTCCATAGATATTTCTTCCCATTTCCACTCCGGAATTACAGGCTGAGTTAACAATCCAGAAGGTTTCTGGTACTCAGCTTTGACCTTTGAACATGTCAAACATTTGCCGACATAGGTGGCTACCTCGGCTTTCATGTTAGGCCACCAGAATTGTTTCTTCAGACCGTGATACATCTTATCTGATCCGGGATGAATGGAATATCTTGACTTGTGAGCTTCATCGAACACCAATTTCCTTAATCCTCCATGGACAGGTACCCAAAGTCTATCCATGAAATTCTTGGTTCCATCAGGCTTCTCGATCCAGTTGCTTCTCCATTCCACGTAGACCTTCTTCTGCTAGGTTTTCCGGTTTGAGGGCTTCAATCTGAGCGTCACGCACTTGTGAAGTGAGATTCGAGCGTATGGTCATACTTAATGCTCGAACACGAAGTGGTTTGACGCGTTCTTTCCTGCTCAAGGCGTCGGCTACAACGTTAGCCTTGCCTGGGTGATAACGAATCTCGCATTCGTAATCATTTAGCAGTTCCACCCATCGACGTTGTCTCATATTCAATTCCTTCTGATTGAAAATGTGCTGGAGGCTTTTGTGATCAGTGAATATGGTGCATTGAGTACCATAGAGATAATGCCTCCAGATTTTGAGAGCGAAGACAACGGCTCCAAGTTCCAAATCGTGGGTTGTATAATTCTTCTCGTGAATCTTCAGTTGTCTCGAAGCATAGGCGATGACTTTCTCTCGTTGCATTAGTACGCAACCTAAACCTTGATGCGAAGCATCGCAGTATACAACGAAGTCTTCGATTCCGTCAGGTAGTGATAGGATTGGGGCATCACATAGCTTTTGCTTCAACAACTGGAAAGCTGCTTCAGTCTTAGCATCCCATATGAACTTCTTATCTTTTTGGGTCAGAGCGGTCAGAGGCTGGGCTATCTTTGAGAAGTTCTCAATGAATCGGCGGTAATAGCCAGCGAGACCTAAGAATTGTCGAATCTCGGTTGGAGTCGTGGGCGTACTCCAATCTTTGATTGCTTCAATTTTTGTGGGATCCACGTGAATACCTTGATCGTTGATCACATGACCCAAAAAGTGTACCTCGCGAATCCAAAAGTCGCATTTGGAAAATTTCGCGTAAAGTTCTTCCTTCTTCAACAATTCCAGGATAAGTCTCAGGTGTTGTTCGTGTTCTTCCTTGCTACGGGAGTAGATGAGGATGTCGTCTATGAACACGATAACAAATTTATCCAGATATGGTTTGCATACGCGGTTCATTAAGTCCATGAACACTGCTGGTGCGTTAGTCAAACCAAATGGCATCACGAGGAACTCGTAATGACCATAGCGTGTTCTGAACGCTGTCTTCGAAACATCTTCGTCTCTAACTCTGAGTTGATGGTATCCTGATCTCAGATCGATCTTGGAGTAAAAGCTTGATCCTTGAAGTTGATCAAATAGGTCGTCAATCCTTGGGAGCGGGTAGCGGTTCTTTACGGTCAACTTGTTCAATTCTCTGTAGTCGATACACATCCGGAAAGTTCCATCTTTCTTCTTAACAAATAACACGGGTGCTCCCCATGGAGAGTGGCTTGGACGGATGAAGCCTTTATCTAGTAATTCTTGTAATTGACTAGATAACTCTTGCATCTCGGATGGTGCCAGAAGGTACGGAGACCTGGCAACGGGGGCGGCACCGGGTGTTAAGTCAATGCGAAACTCTACCTGTCGTGTTGGGGGTAAACCTGGCAAGTCTTCGGGAAAGACTTCCGGGTATTCGCAGACAATGGGAACATCTTCCATACGTTTCTCCTTCGGTTTCTTCTCAGTTACGTGTGCTAGGATGGCGTGGCATCCTTTACGAAGGAATTTCCGTGCCTTCATACTAGATATGAGATTTAGCTTGGTTCCACTCTTTTCGCCTTGCACGTTTAGAGTGTTGCCATCTACAAGTGGCACTCTCACTATCTTCTCATGACACACGATTTCCGCATGGTTCTTTGATAACCAATCCATTCCAATGATTATATCAAAACTTCCTAATTCAACGGGCATTAAATCGATGCTGAAGGAATGATCGGAGAGTTCTAGCGAGCAATTTTGATAGATTATCCCAGTTTCTACTAATTCTCCGTTTGCTAATTCTACTGTAAACTTAGCGTCTAAGGCAACATGAGTAATTTCAAGTAATTGGCCAAATTCAGTAGACACGAAGCTTCTATCGGCACCAGTATCGAATAAAACAGAAGCGTAATGATTATTTAGTAGAAACGTACCCGTCACCGTGTTGGGGTCACGACGAGCGTCTCCGGCATTGATCACAAAGGCTCTTCCTCTAGCCTGGTTTGCATCTTGGTTCTTCGCCTTCGGGCAGTCCTTCTTGTAGTGTCCGGTGGCTCCGCAACCGTAGCAGGTGCGCTTTGGACAATCGCGTGCTACATGTCCTTTAGTCTTGCAGATATTGCAGTAGACATTTCCACAATCGAGGGTGTGGTGGAGGTTGCATTTGTTGCACAGGGGTGCTCCACCGGTATAACCGGTTTTTCAGACAGCGTGAGTAGGGGTTGTAGCAGCATAGACCTTCACTGGTCCGGCTTCCTTAGCAGGGGTCTTCTCTTCACGATTCTTCCAGAATCCTCGTTTCCGCTTGTTGTCAGGCTTCTTGCTTGCAGAGGGAGTGGTACTAGCATCAGGGGATTTGTTCTCAGACTGTTTCTTGCCAAGGTTCACACCTTGACGATTAGCTTGGTAAACAAGGTTGTGTGCCAGACGCACAGCATCCTGAAAAGTCTGAGGGTTCGAGGAAAGGACATTCCCCTGGATATGCGATGCAAGTCCCCAGATGTACCGTTCAATTTTCTTGTACGGTGGAGTGACCATAGTCGGACAGACGATGAGCAAGTTCACGAAACCTCTTAGTATAGCCAGCAACATCGGCTCCATTCATGGATAGGTTCCAGAACTCAGCTTCAAGTTTTTGGAGTTCTTCTCTAGGACAATACTC
>JBCNJP010013647.1:0-12065 GCA_039602395.1 Deinandra increscens subsp. villosa
TTACTTATGTCTTCCATTAGTTAATGGGTTAAACTATATGCATTCAAGATTTCAAGGTATATTATTTATTTTTTTTCATTCTACTCCCTTGATTTTAATAATACAAATGAAAAATGTTTAGAAAAGTGGCCATTAAACCATAGGGGTGCACCTTTAGTTACAAAACAGGAATAGGTTAAAAGAATTGGTGATAAATGTGAATAAACATAAATAAAGAATCAATCAAGACACCCTTCCCTTGTCCTTTTCCCTTCTCTCGATCATGCTCCCAACTGCCACCATCAAACCCCATACTCAATCTCATTATAAAAGAGATCTAAGCAATGCTCCTAAAGATCTAGTTGGTAGAAGAAATACTAAATACACATCTTCTAATGTATAATACACAAATGATGTTGTGTGAAAGTCAATTTTAACTTTAACCGGTAATCACGAAATGAAGTTTCAATAATCAGCTTTGCAAATCTAGTATGTTTTTATATTTAAAAGTTTAAAACAATCCTATTTAATGATCATTCATGTCGTGACAATAATTTTGAAAATTCAAATTTAAACACCCTGTGTGACTTGATATCTATTTGTTCATAACAGAAGTAGACAAATTATATTTCACTCTCTTCATTAGTAGCAAACTTTTTCATCTTTGGTAAAGGTGAGTGGACACAGATTTAACCATTACGACACAACATAAATAAACTATATGATTATGATTAAAAATAGAACAACTCATCATCATTGTGCAATTAAACAAATGAAGTAAGAAATGATGAATACCCTTTCAAAGTAACAATTGATAATATTCTAGCTACTACGACCTTTGATCATTCCTTCACAACACCCTTTCAAACAGCCACATGAAATGAAGGCTCAGACAAAACTCATCATAGTCTTAAGAATTACCGTTTCAAACATCATCATTAACTCATAAGGGTTAAAAAGGTTTTCCAAATTGAAAGACACCAAAGAAGGTAGCCTCAGATAAGGTGTTGTAAACCCTAAACAAAATTACCATAGTCACCAGGGGTAAAATCACATCAGGCTAAGATTAGGGTTATGAGAACTTTGAAAACCGTAAATTCATATCATCGCCAAATATATACCAATATAGCCTCTTTACAAACATTTTATGTTTTTTAAGCTTCAATAACCCATAAAATTCAACAGAAAAAGAAATGTCATTGGGTAAAATCCTAATATCACTACAAATTCTATACCAAGATAGCATATGTTAAAACATTTAAGGTTCATTAGGCTCGGATTAGGGTTGTGTAAACCCTAAATTCATATCATCGCCAAAACCAAAAAAACAAAATCTGAAAAACAGAAAGTTGCTTCCACATGAGAGAAATAAACCAAGTATTTACACACCATAAACTTCTAGAGATGATAATCACAAAAGATTGAATGAAAAGCATGCATTATATGTCGTCAAGAAGAAGCATAAAATTAAGAATAAGACGTTGAATGATTAGAATACTTACATGATTATCTCGCCGAGGGCATTTTCATCTAGCTTAGGGCTTCAAGAGCTTTATTTCTCTAATGTCCCCTTCATCAAGTCCATATCTGCATAAGTTTACCAAATTGAAAAAATTAAAAAACCTCAATCGAGAGCTGAAGAAAAAAAGGAGTTGGGTTGGGCTAGCATGTCACAAAGTGCCTGAAGAGAACCTCAAGAAAACATCTCCTGTCAATCTTGTTTCGTCTTAATCGGCTCTGGCCTCCAGGGGCGGACCTACCCTATGGGTAGGGGTAGCCCCCGCGACCCCTGAACCGTTAACGCGAAGAAGGAAATTTTTCCGTGGTTTTACGTTTTTGGTTTTTCGCGACCCCTGAAACGAACTTTTCGCGACCCCTGGAAGAAATTTTATGGCTTTTACTTAAAAATATGATCAAAAGCCCCTTAAAAATATGATTAAAAGCCCGTTAACTACCTAAATTTTTTTTTCGGGGGCGCTGCCCCCGAACCCCCGTTAGTCCCCGCTACCCCTGATATTCTTTCCTGGATCCGCCACTGCTGGCCTCCACCTTGCATTCTTCTCCTATTAGCAAAAAACAGAGTTACATGAACTAAATAAATCAATTCAACACACAAAATAAAACTATATATATATCTTCGTTGAAAAAATTGTATTGGCCAACGTTTTTCGATTGAATTTCTATACATCGAATAGAGATATTCTAATTCCTACGTATTCCTTTTTTTTTCTTTCTCCATCGATCAATCTTTGAATTAGTAAAGCGAATATCATGGTCTAACTTCGAATTGAAGTCGAAAACGATTTAGAGTTCAAATTCGGGATTTGCTGACCTTTGTGACGATTGCTTCGCTTGGTGAATGGTTCTTCTCGGCAATCGTTGATCGTTTGGCGATCTCATCTTCAGTTCAAACGATTCAAACAACCAGTGAAGATCCAAACAGTAAAACAAAGTAAAGCAAAAACAAAACCTCAAACTTCTAAACTACATCACATGGATTCAGATCCCAATACGAATCTCGAGTTCAAATAGATGCAATTTAAACATGTGTGTAGAAGATTAACCTATATCGGTGAAAGAATCAGATTTCTTGATGTCTATGAAGACTCTCTCGGCTTTAGCGGCGGCGGAATGGAAGGTCGTCCTTTCTTTAGACACGAATCTTGTTCAGTTTGTTTGCCGGAGATCGACTACATAAAGATTAAGTGTTAATAGTTGTACAAATAGCTTTAGAACTTGTACATTCATCGGAAACAGAGCAACCACCAAACACCACCGTCGCTTCGACGCCATAGGCGGAGCAACGGCTGCAACCAAACGCCACCGCCGCTTCGACGCCATAGGCGGAGCAACGGCTGCAACCAAACGCCACCGCCGCTTCGACGCCATAGGCGGAGCAACGGATGCAACCAAGCACCGCCGCCGCTTCGACGCCATAGGCGGAGCAACGACTGCAACAAAATACCGCCGCCGCTTCGACGCCAAAGACGGAGCAACGGTTGCAACAAATCAAAGGAAGCGTGATCAGTCAACAATTTGACAATCCGTTCATCTACAGCAGAAACCCTAAGTATAAATTAGCGACACTAAAGAACCAAAGGGAGAAGAACGATACCTGAAAGGAAAGGACGCGAAAGAGCCAGAAATAGTGCTTCGATTCATGCTAGAGAAATCTCTTCTCCCAACTGTAATGTAATACTCCGGTGAGGACGTCGGCAAGAAATCCGGGGTAGAACGGGGAGAGAGCGTGTGTGTAAAAAGAGGCGCACCAAATTTGCCCTAATTCTTAACACAAACCTATTTATAGGATCCATGTAATATGGATAGTCCAGTCAGACCCGCTTTTTACAACCCAAAAATAGCTGACTTCAACATGCATCATGGAGTTCTAAACATGGTTTGAAAATCTGTACCAAGTGTGCATCATTAACTTGTACAACATGTTTTAGAGTTTGTACCCTAAGTTGTGTTATGTTAATATAGGATAATTTGTACTTTCTTGTGTTGCTTTTTTTTTAATTATAAGTATTCCAAAAGTTGATAATTTTTATTATTTGAAACTTACTTTTTAAGTGGCTAAGCAGTCTATTCTTTAAATATTTTATATCTGTGAGTGTAAACCTAAAATTTAAAATTTGGTTGTGATTGGAGGAGAGAGAAAAATTATTGTTCATCTCTATATTTGATAAATCGCTATACATTCTCTATCTTTTTTAATATTTTTTAAATAGTTGTAAGTGAAAAAAAAAAGAAAAAAAAAGGTAACGGTAAGTATATAAAAGAATATTATTTAATTGAAATAAAAAAGAGAATGTCAATATTTAGTTATAAATATAGGGAGTCACCACATCTACATTTAAACTACTAGTAAGAAACTACATGATGTTGCGGTAGCAACAATTTACAATATGGTATTTGTTTATCTATTTAAAAGATAATTTTTATATCTAGTTTATCTTGTTCACTTTAGATACATAAATCATTAAACTTTAATTATCATTAAAATGATTGTTTAAAATTTCATTTTTCATTAAGATATAATTTTAATTCTATTTTTAAAATACTATTATACCTCATTAAACTCTTTATTTTTTAAGTATAATACAAGTTTATCATTTTTATATGTATTATAATATAGTATAGATTAGAGCATTCACATTAGTTTTTTTTACATTGCAACTTATTCTTAAATTTTAATAAAAATTATAAAAAAATACCTATTTTTTCTCATACATCAACATCTTTATATCTAAACCTTATCCTTAAATTTAAAAAAAAATAAATATAAAAAATTGATAAATATACCAATCCACTACACATATATGAGTTTTTAAAAAATAATAAATATGATATAGAGTATTTTTTAAACTTTTTTAAATTTTATAGATATATATATACTTTTTTAATTAAATTATAATGATAAAAAAAATCTCTTATAATTTTTCTTCTTTCAAACACAAAATAACATTCATATTGTATATATATACAAAGACAAACTCAGCCTATGTTTTCGTGTCCAAAAAAATTATTTTATTCTACCGGATCCGGATCTACCCGTAAAAAAAAACCCACGCCTGCACCCATGTATCCATTCTCCAAATCGACGGCGTCCCCCATCATTCCCAGCGAACCCAGCCCTCCTCCGACCAACATGCGACAACGATGAACCCCCCCCCCCTCCATTCTTTCAACGCAGCAACTTCGCACCCTCCTTTCCCCGTCGTTTTTCCGGCAACTCTGGTCTGGCCGTCACGGTGACGAACCCTCCGACCCTATCTCCCTTCACTGTTCACTTCAGACAACCGTCGACCCTTACGAACCGCAGCCACGCCACCTACGTCCGATCGACTTACCCGGCAACCCCTGCCGTGAACTCCGGCGAACCTTACTCGGTTTCCAGTAACCACGTAATGTTACCCTCTTTAAAAAAGCCGGCCGGTTCCGGCGGTCCAGCGGCCAAACCTGTACCGGAAAGTGGCGGAGCCTGCGAACGGTGGCAGGTGGTTCTGGATGTCGGGGAGGGAGATAGAGGAGGTGCGTGGGGCAGGGGAGCAGTAGTGGAGGCTTCGCCGACGGAGATGGAGAAAGGAGTCGGCGAAGAGGAGGTGGAGGAGGATGATGGCGGCGAGGCCGATGAAGAGGAGGAATACGATGCATTTGAGGAAGATGGAGAGGAGTTTGGGGCTGCGTTTGGGTGGCGAGGTCGCCGGTGACATGGTGGCGGTGGTTTGATATGTCAAATCTGGGGAGATTTGATTAATCTAGGGTTTGGAATTGGGGGAGAAAGAGAGGCGGTGGCAGATTGTGAAGAGAGAGAGAGAGGGGACTTAGATTTATGTTCTATGAACTTGGTTTTTTTTCCTCAATATCTTTAAATTTTTCAAATCAACTTTCTTTAGTTAATTAATGATAATATCCTTATATTATATTATTGTTGTAAAATTTTTATAATTATTAATAGTATTTATTTAGACAAAAAAATTAAAACCTTGCTTTTATATTTTTAAACCTCATGTAAGAAATACAGTAAAATGTTGTTCATTCTTTACGCATGTTATTACACGACATCTCATTCATCTTTAGGTGGTCATGTATAATTTTAAATTAAAAAATAAACTGTTGAACGTTTTGTATACGAATCTTTTTCTAAATGTACATGACATTGCAATACAATTATTCTAATATAGATACAATAGACAATTTATGTCTCACATACACCAGTAAATCCATTTTTTTATATATTTACATATATAAAGTGGTTACTTTTTGGATTTGTAGAGTCTTTGTTTTAGTCTGGCACGAGTTTTAACCTTCCCACTTTAAATTTGGTATGTATTTTTTTCACTACAACATTACCTTATTTTATTTTATATAGGTTTATAAGTGTATTAGGTAACATATATTTTACTCGAAACAAAGAAAGCCTCAATACATAGACTATTTTACAAACAAAAAAAATGATACCAAAAGTGCTTAATTGGATACGGAGAGCTATATTCTAAACGTCATGTGGAGTTAGCTGCTGCCGAGGAAGAGTTTGTGGAAAGAAAATTTAGCTTTAAAACTTATAGTAAAGCTTAATTTTAAATATGGGATGTAATACAGATATTAAGTGTACTGATATGAGCAATTAAAGATATAGAATATAACATTTTGAATTTATGGGAGTGTGTGGTGTTTATACAAAAGTTATATAACATGGGATAAGAGTTAAATGATTTTTTCATAATTACCTAATACACTTATAAACCTATATTTTTTCTATTTTGTTCATTTTTTTCCTGTATTTTTCTGAATTACCGTAACAACGCGTGATCGATCTTTAGTTTGGTATATACGTGAACCTTACTTAGGCTGTGTTTGGCGCGCCATAAGCTAGCTTATAAGCTAGCTTTTTTAAAAAGTCCCTTTTGGTAATGTCAAAAAGCTAGCTTATAAGCTAACTTTTAAAAAGCTAGTTGAAGTAGCTTTTCAACTAGCTTTTATAATAATTCCAGTTTTACCCTTTCCTAACTTATATATATTTCCATTTTTTAATTTTAATTTATTTATATACATGTACTTTAATGACATTTTACATTTTTCAGCTAGTTTATCAGCTAGTTTTAACCAAACACTACTAGCTTATAAGCTAGCTTATAGTTTATCAGCTAGCAGCTAGCTTATAAGCTAGCAGCTAGCTTTTCAGCTAGTGCGCCAAACACAGCCTTATTCGGATAATAACAGGAAGAAAAACAAACATGTTGTGAGTCTAAGAGATAATCACCCACACGTGTCGATATCATCCGTTTCCCTTCCCTTCCCTTCGATCATCATCTATACTTCCGTGTTCTCTTCTAACTCATCTCAAAACCCAGGATACCACCCCCTCTCTATTTATACATCTCCCACTCAAATCCAAAAAAAAATCCAAAATCAAAAAACAAATAAAAAATGGGTACGGAAGCTACCCTCATCAACGGAAACGGAAACTCCGCCGCCGGAGAACAATCCGGCCCGGCCTTCAAGCTAGTTGGCTTCAGCAACTTCATCAACAAAAACCCCATGTCCGACAAATTCGCAGTCAAAAGCTTCCACCACGTCGAGTTCTGGTGCTCCGACGCCACTAATACCGCTCGCCGCTTCTCCTGGGGCCTCGGCATGCCTATAATCCGGAAATCCGACCTGTCTACCGGAAACTCAACTCACGCGTCCTACCTCCTCCGCTCCGGCAAACTCAGCTTCCTCTTCACCGCTCCTTATTCCCCGTCCATCTCCACCGCCGCCGCCGCCGCGGCGGCGGCGTCTATCCCGACGTTTTCCCACGCCGGTTGCCGCGACTTCACGGCGTCACACGGCCTTGCGGTCCGCGCGATCGCGATTGAAGTCGACGACGCCGAAATCGCTTTCTCCGTTAGCGTCGCTAACGGCGCTAAACCCTCGTCTCCCCCAATCATCCTCGGTCATAACGACGTCGTGTTGTCTGAAGTAAAACTGTACGGCGACGTCGTTTTGCGCTACATTAGTCACAAAAACCCCAATTTCAACACCTTTTTGCCAGGGTTTGAACCTGTTGAAACGACGTCGTCGTTTCAAGACCTTGATTACGGCATCCGCCGCCTCGATCACGCCGTGGGGAACGTCCCGGAGCTCGCTCCGGCCGTAGACTACATAAAATCGTTCACCGGATTCCATGAATTCGCCGAATTCACGGCGGAAGACGTCGGAACGGCCGAGAGCGGGCTCAATTCGGTCGTTTTAGCCTGTAACAGCGAGATGGTTTTGATTCCGTTGAACGAGCCAGTGTACGGAACGAAGAGGAAGAGCCAGATCCAGACGTATCTCGAACATAACGAAGGCGCCGGAGTTCAGCATTTGGCGCTAGCGAGCGAGGACATATTCCGGACTCTCAGAGAGATGAGGAAACGGAGCGGAGTAGGCGGTTTTGAGTTTATGCCGTCGCCGCCGCCGACTTATTACCGGAATTTGAAGAATAGAGCCGGAGATGTTTTGTCCGATGAACAGATTAAGGAGTGTGAAGAATTGGGGATATTGGTGGATAGAGATGATCAGGGGACTCTGCTTCAGATTTTCACCAAGCCTGTGGGCGACAGGTATGCCAATTGTTTTCTACATCAATGCTCCTTCAATTCGTAATCTGGAGGAGATTTAAGAATTCTAAAATTAGAGCCCTTTAAAAAGAAATTGATCTTACTTATTACATTTGTAATGATAACTTACCAGCATTACTAGATTTGTAATTATAACTTACCAACATTACTACTAGATTGATCAGTTAATGAGCCATGTTAACGAAATCGAAATACGGTATATGAGATATGTTAAGAAACCAATGCGGAACTAGAAATTTTTTTAAGTGAGGCGGAGCTCGAAACCTTTTTAAGGTATGGAACAAAATTTCTAACTGGGTTCGGGCAGCGCCAGGAGAGAGGATGGTCCAAGAGACGTAATCCCCTGGCGAGTTTCAAGGGACGGCAGCCCCTGGCTAAGGGTCAAAATTAATTCGGTCGAATATTGACCTATGAGTTCAAATTTGTGATTCTCTTATAATGTGAGCCTATCTTAAGGGTAGGTAATGGTCTAATGGTTTAAGGGATATCACATATACATTGAAACCTTAAAAATCTATAAAAGGAATTCAATTCACATAGGAGTTTAAGGAGTAGCACGGGGTATATTCACGCCTCCATACCAGTTTCCCCCTGCCTATCACAAAACGTTGTTTCTAACATAATGTTGAAATAGTTTCCCCTTGCCTATCACAAAATGATGTTTTTAACATGATGTTGAAATACAAGCAAAAAGAGACACTTAAAAGTCAAAACAGCATGCTAATAAATAGGTTAAAGAATAGGCTGACTGAAGTGTCTTTTTGTTTTGCATAATCTTGGGTGACATTGTTATTATGCAATCTCCAATCTTTTGGTCTTAGCATCTTTCTTACATCCCCATACAGTTATGGGGGGAAAAAAGCAAGATGATTTTGGGGATAGTTTGTAATTTGATATGGAAATTGTTTTTGAGCAGGCCAACGATATTCATTGAGATAATTCAGAGAGTAGGGTGTATGCTGAAAGATGGTGAAGGAAAGGTGCAGCAGAAGGCAGGCTGTGGAGGATTTGGCAAAGGCAACTTTTCTGAGCTTTTCAAATCTATTGAGGAATATGAGAAGACACTCGAAGCAAGAACCACCACTGAAACCCAGTCATAAATTATAATCTTGATATATTGTTGGATACAGTCTCATGATTATGAACGTATTAATTATCTGTGGATTGTGTAGAAACAGATCCTGAAAATATATGACATCAACTTCTTAATAAGATGTGTAATATATGCGTATGTATGTATGTATCTCAATATCTCATGATTATGATTATGAACATATTGTGTCATTAGAGCCGGCATGGTGTTCTTGTGGTACCATGCACCATGATGCGTTTTATGCCTTTAGTAGATGGAGAGGGTTACTAGTCTATGACGTTTATGTGCTGACAGAACCGCACACAACCCATTTAACTGGCGTAACAAGCTAGTGCGTGTGGGCGTGTTAGACAATAGAAGTTATAATATTCTTGAGGGTCTAGATTGTAATTGTGTTTAGTATTTATATCCTAGTCTTCTATTGTATCAATCAAGAAAATCAATTACGATTAATAAAAATCCTTTCAATATGGTATCTAGAGCCACAAAGGTCCTCCTCTCCTAACCCTAATTCTCTTCGCCGGCGGCGACTTCTTCCCTCCCTCCTTCACTGTTTTTTCCTTCCTTCATCTCTATCGATCTCCATGGCCTCCATCCAAGCTTTCACTACTCAAGAGAAAACCGCCCATAACACTCACAAATTCGCATTTACCCTCAAGTCCAAGAACTATGGTTTTTGGAAAACCATGATTCAACCATTCCTTATAACCAATAATCTCTATGGATATATTGACGGATCCATACCATGCCCACCCTCCACCGTTATCACCCCTGCATCCGGCTCTGGAGAAACAGCCGTAGCCGCCAAGTCTGCTCCAAACCCTGATTACTCTGTATGGATTGCGAATGATGCTCACATTCGCATGTTGTTAATCTCCACTGTCTCGGAAGAATCGTTTCATCACGTAAAAGGATACACCGCACGTGAAATATGGGAGAATCTTGCACGAGCTCATGCACCAAATACACAGTCACGTGAGTATACTCTTAAAACTAAATTATTGCGGTTAGAGATGAAAAGCGATGAGACCCCGACGGCTTACTTAGCCAGGGCAAACGAATATGCCACCGATCTCATCAACATCGGCAAACCACTAGCCGATGATGATCTTGTCATGCTTGTTATCTCGGGTCTCAGGGAGGAATATAATGGGCTCAAATCAAACCTTTTGGGAAGAGAAAACCCTATCACCTTTGAGGAATTACCGGCGATCTTGGCTGACCATGATTACATGGTTAACAAACACACCAACCCCACCCAAGCTTACACCGCCACTGCCTCGAACCAACCTCCGTTAACCGGTCTCCTTCCCACCCCTCAAACAGCCCCGTCACTACAAACCCTTCAACACTTAGCCAACCAACATGGTTTTTCCCTCACCCCAAACAATCCTGCCCCAGCCCAGGCTCAATATGCAGCCCGTAACAATTACAGAAACAGCGCCGGCCCATCTCGGGGTCGTCCACGCAACAACGGCCCAAAACAGAATAGCCCGCGGCCCAGGGGAAATTTCGATTGGGCTACGAGTACGAACACCATTCATGGCACATGTGGTTTGTGTGGGATCCGTCATTTACCGGTTGATTGCCCAAAACGTGATCCGTCCACAGCTCGCGGTCGCCCCACCGCAAATTTTGCAGATTCAAGATCCACTACATCAACATGTTGGTTCCCGGACACAGGCGCAAATAATCATGTCACTCCGGATTTGGCTAGCATAGGTTCTTCTGAATCATACCATGGTGATGATGAACTCCGCGTCGGTAACGGTAAAGGTTTGCCTATATTACACATTGGTTCAACCCGCATTTACTCACCTTTAAGAACCTTTAACATCTCAAATATTCTTCATGTTCCAAACATTAAACACAATTTGTTATCCGTTCAAAAATTCTGTGTTGATAATGATGTTTTCTTTGAATTTCACCCATATTTTTTCTCTGTGAAGGATATTTCTACCCGCACCACTCTCCTTACGGGTCCAAGTAAAGACGGGCTCTACTCCCTTGTGCTTCCTCAACTTCAGTCCATCTCCAAACAAGCTTTCTCAGCTACTCGTGCTCCTGCGACCGTCTGGCATCAAAGACTAGGGCATCCTAATGCTCAAACCTTTCAAAACATGATTTCTCAATTTTTATTACCTGTTTCTACTAAACTTGATAACTCTCATTGTGTTGCTTGTCAAATGGGGAAATCCTCCAAACTTTCTTTGAATAATAATCCGGTTCGTAGTTCAAATGTTTTGGATCTTCTATTCTGTGATGTGTGGGGTCCTGCACCAACTGTTTCTATTGATGGTTTCAAATATTTTCTTCTTTGTGTCGATCATTACTCAAAATACATGTGGATTTTTCCAATCAAACAGAAATCGGAGGTCTCAATCACTTTTCAACAATTCGTGAAAATGGTCGAACGTCAATTTAATCGGAAACTAAAACACGTTCAATCCGATTGGGGAGGGGAATTTCGTGCTTTAACGCAATTTTTTCAAACACAAGGTATCCTTCACACATGATCGTGTCCTCACACAAGTGAACAAAACGGAACGGTCGAACGTCGCCATCGTCATGTGGTAGAAACCGGTCTCTCTCTCCTTGCTCACTCCGCGGTTCCACAAAAGTTTTGGAACTTTGCATTTGACACAGCGGTTTACCTCATAAACCGAATGCCCTCTCGATCAATTAATCAAACATCTCCTTATCAACTTCTCTTTAAAACTCGACCGGACTACCATTTTCTTCGGGCTTTCGGGTGTCAATGTTTCCCATATCTCCGTCCGTACAATCATCATAAAATGGAATTTCGATCCACCCCATGCATTTTTCTTGGATATAGCACACTCCATCATGGCTATCGATGCTTTGATCCACCCCATTCATAA
>JBCNJP010013648.1:0-12065 GCA_039602395.1 Deinandra increscens subsp. villosa
ATAAGTCCTAGTAAGGTGCGTCTTAAATAACCAATAAGTTGTGTTTCGGACCAATGATGGCCCTATAAGGAGTGTTTAGTAGGGCAATGAGGGTCGGTTGGGACCAATAAGTCCTAGTAAGGTGTGTCTTATATAACCAATAAGTTGTGTTTAGGACCAATGATGGCCCAATAATGTGTGTTTAAGGGCAATGAGGGTCAGTTGGGACCAATGAGTCCCAATAAAGTGTGTATATAACCAATAAGTTGTGTTTACGACCAATTATGGCCCAATAAGGTGTGTTTAGTTGGGACCAATGAGTCCCACTAATGTGTGCATATAACCAATACGTTTGTGTTTAGGACCAATGATGGCACAATAAAGTGGGTTTAGGGACAATGAGGGTTAGTTGGCACCAATGAGTCCTAATAAGGTGTTTATATAACCAATAAGTTGTGTTTACGACCAATTATGGCCCAATATGGTGTGTTTAGTTGGGACTAATGAGTCCCACTAAGGTGTGTATATAACCAATAAATTATGTTTAGGACCAATGATGGCCCAATAAGGTGTGTTTAGTAGGGCAATGAGGGTCGGTTGGGACCAATAAGTCCTAGTAAGGTGTGTCTTATATAACCAATAAGTTGTGTTTAGGACCAATGATGGCCCAATAATGTGTGTTTAAGGGCAATGAGGGTCCGTTGGGACCAATGAGTCCCAATAAAGTGTGTATATAACCAATAAGTTGTGTTTACGACCAATTATGGCCCAAAAAGGTGTGTTTAGTTGGGACCAATGAGTCCCACTAATGTGTGTATATGA
Source organism: Deinandra increscens subsp. villosa (assembly GCA_039602395.1). NCBI lineage: Eukaryota > Viridiplantae > Streptophyta > Magnoliopsida > Asterales > Asteraceae > Deinandra > Deinandra increscens. The sequence goes on from JBCNJP010013648.1 coordinate 802, forward strand.
CCAATACGTTGTGTTTAGGACCAATGATGGCACAATAAAGTGGGTTTAGGGACAACGAGGGTTAGTTGGCACCAATGAGTCCTAATAAGGTGTTTATATAACCAATAAGTTGTGTTTACGACCAATTATGTCCCAATATGGTGTGTTTAGTTGGGACTAATGAGTCCCACTAAGGTGTGTATATAACCAATAAGTTGTGTTTAGGACCAATGATGGCCCTATAAGGAGTGTTTAGTAGGGCAATGAGGGTCGGTTGGGACCAATAAGTCCTAGTAAGGTGTGTCTTATATAACCAATAAGTTGTGTTTAGGACCAATGATGGCCCAATAATGTGTGTTTAAGGGCAATGAGGGTCAGTTGGGACCAATGAGTCCCAATAAAGTGTGTATATAACCAATAAGTTGTGTTTACGACCAATTATGGCCCAATAAGGTGTGTTTAGTTGGGACTAATGAGTCCCACTAAGGTGTGTATATAACCAATAAGTTGTGTTTAGGACCAATTATGGCCCAATAAGGTGTGTTTAATTGGGCAATGAGGGTTCGGTTGAGACCAATAAGTCCTAGTAAGGTGCGTCTTAAATAACCAATAAGTTGTGTTTACGGACCAATGATGGCCCTATAAGGAGTGTTTAGTAGGGCAATGAGGGTCGGTTGGGACCAATAAGTCCTAGTAAGGTGTGTCTTGTATAACCAATAAGTTGTGTTTAGGACCAATGATGGCCCAATAATGTGTGTTTAAGGGCAATGAGGGTCAGTTGGGACCAATGAGTCCCAATAAAGTGTGTATATAACCAATAAGTTGTGTTTACGACCAATTATGGCCCAATAAGGTGTGTTTAGTTGGGACCAATGAGTCCCACTAATGTGTGCATATAACCAATACGTTTGTGTTTAGGACCAATGATGGCACAATAAAGTGTGTTTAGGGACAATGAGGGTTAGTTGGCACCAATGAGTCCTAATAAGGTGTTTATATAACCAATAAGTTGTGTTTACGACCAATTATGGCCCAATATGGTGTGTTTAGTTGGGACTAATGAGTCCCACTAAGGTGTGTATATAACCAATAAATTATGTTTAGGACCAATGATGGCCCAATAAGGTGTGTTTAGTAGGGCAATGAGGGTCGGTTGGGACCAATAAGTCCTAGTAAGGTGTGTCTTATATAACCAATAAGTTGTGTTTAGGACCAATGATGGCCCAATAATGTGTGTTTAAGGGCAATGAGGGTCCGTTGGGACCAATGAGTCCCAATAAAGTGTGTATATAACCAATAAGTTGTGTTTACGACCAATTATGGCCCAAAAAGGTGTGTTTAGTTGGGACCAATGAGTCCCACTAATGTGTGTATATGACCAATACGTTGTGTTTAGGACCAATGATGGCACAATAAAGTGGGTTTAGGGACAACGAGGGTTAGTTGGCACCAATGAGTCCTAATAAGGTGTTTATATAACCAATAAGTTGTGTTTACGACCAATTATGTCCCAATATGGTGTGTTTAGTTGGGACTAATGAGTCCCACTAAGGTGTGTATATAACCAATAACTTGTGTTTAGGACCAATGATGGCCCAATAATGTGTGTTTAGTTGGGACTAATGAGTCCCACTAAGGTGTGTATATAACCAATAAGTTGTGTTTAGGACCAATGATGGCCCAATAAGGTGTGTTTAGTAGGGCAATGAGGGTCGGTTGGGACCAATAAGTCCTAGTAAGGTGTGTCTTATATAACCAATAAGTTGTGTTTAGGACCAATGATGGCCCAATAATGTGTGTTTAAGGGCAATGAGGGTCCGTTGGGACCAATGAGTCCCAATAAAGTGTGTATATAACCAATAAGTTGTGTTTACGACCAATTATGGCCCAAAAAGGTGTGTTTAGTTGGGACCAATGAGTCCCACTAATGTGTGTATATGACCAATACGTTGTGTATAGGACCAATGATGGCACAATAAAGTGGGTTTAGGGACAACGAGGGTTAATTGGCACCAATGAGTCCTAATAAGGTGTTTATATAACCAATAAGTTGTGTTTACGACCAATTATGTCCCAATATGGTGTGTTTAGTTGGGACTAATGAGTCCCACTAAGGTGTGTATATAACCAATAAGTTGTGTTTAGGACCAATGATGGCCCTATAAGGAGTGTTTAGTAGGGCAATGAGGGTCGGTTGGGACCAATAAGTCCTAGTAAGGTGTGTCTTATATAACCAATAAGTTGTGTTTAGGACCAATGATGGCCCAATAATGTGTATTTAGTTGGGACTAATGAGTCCCACTAAGGTGTGTATATAACCAATAAGTTGTGTTTAGGACCAATTATGGCCCAATAAGGTGTGTTTAATTGGGCAATGAGGGTCGGTTGAGACCAATAAGTCCTAGTAAGGTGCGTCTTAAATAACCAATAAGTTGTGTTTCGGACCAATGATGGCCCTATAAGGAGTGTTTAGTAGGGCAATGAGGGTCGGTTGGGACCAATAAGTCCTAGTAAGGTGTGTCTTATATAACCAATAAGTTGTGTTTAGGACCAATGATGGCCCAATAATGTGTGTTTAAGGGCAATGAGGGTCAGTTGGGACCAATGAGTCCCAATAAAGTGTGTATATAACCAATAAGTTGTGTTTACGACCAATTATGGCCCAATAAGGTGTGTTTAGTTGGGACCAATGAGTCCCACTAATGTGTGCATATAACCAATACGTTTGTGTTTAGGACCAATGATGGCACAATAAAGTGTGTTTAGGGACAATGAGGGTTAGTTGGCACCAATGAGTCCTAATAAGGTGTTTATATAACCAATAAGTTGTGTTTACGACCAATTATGGCCCAATATGGTGTGTTTAGTTGGGACTAATGAGTCCCACTAAGGTGTGTATATAACCAATAAATTATGTTTAGGACCAATGATGGCCCAATAAGGTGTGTTTAGTAGGGCAATGAGGGTCGGTTGGGACCAATAAGTCCTAGTAAGGTGTGTCTTATATAACCAATAAGTTGTGTTTAGGACCAATGATGGCCCAATAATGTGTGTTTAAGGGCAATGAGGGTCCGTTGGGACCAATGAGTCCCAATAAAGTGTATATATAACCAATAAGTTGTGTTTACGACCAATTATGGCCCAAAAAGGTGTGTTTAGTTGGGACCAATGAGTCCCACTAATGTGTGTATATGACCAATACGTTGTGTTTAGGACCAATGATGGCACAATAAAGTGGGTTTAGGGACAACGAGGGTTAGTTGGCACCAATGAGTCCTAATAAGGTGTTTATATAACCAATAAGTTGTGTTTACGACCAATTATGTCCCAATATGGTGTGTTTAGTTGGGACTAATGAGTCCCACTAAGGTGTGTATATAACCAATAAGTTGTGTTTAGGACCAATGATGGCCCTATAAGGAGTGTTTAGTAGGGCAATGAGGGTCGGTTGGGACCAATAAGTCCTAGTAAGGTGTGTCTTATATAACCAATAAGTTGTGTTTAGGACCAATGATGGCCCAATAATGTGTATTTAGTTGGGACTAATGAGTCCCACTAAGGTTTGTATATAACCAATAAGTTGTGTTTAGGACCAATTATGGCCCAATAAGGTGTGTTTAATTGGGCAATGAGGTTCGGTTGAGACCAATAAGTCCTAGTAAGGTGCGTCTTAAATAACCAATAAGTTGTGTTTCGGACCAATGATGGCCCTATAAGGAGTGTTTAGTAGGGCAATGAGGGTCGGTTGGGACCAATAAGTCCTAGTAAGGTGTGTCTTGTATAACCAATAAGTTGTGTTTAGGACCAATGATGGCCCAATAATGTGTGTTTAAGGGCAATGAGGGTCAGTTGGGACCAATGAGTCCCAATAAAGTGTGTATATAACCAATAAGTTGTGTTTACGACCAATTATGGCCCAATAAGGTGTGTTTAGTTGGGACCAATGAGTCCCACTAATGTGTGCATATAACCAATACGTTTGTGTTTAGGACCAATGATGGCACAATAAAGTGTGTTTAGGGACAATGAGGGTTAGTTGGCACCAATGAGTCCTAATAAGGTGTTTATATAACCAATAAGTTGTGTTTACGACCAATTATGGCCCAATATGGTGTGTTTAGTTGGGACTAATGAGTCCCACTAAGGTGTGTATATAACCAATAAATTATGTTTAGGACCAATGATGGCCCAATAAGGTGTGTTTAGTAGGGCAATGAGGGTCGGTTGGGACCAATAAGTCCTAGTAAGGTGTGTCTTATATAACCAATAAGTTGTGTTTAGGACCAATGATGGCCCAATAATGTGTGTTTAAGGGCAATGAGGGTCCGTTGGGACCAATGAGTCCCAATAAAGTGTGTATATAACCAATAAGTTGTGTTTACGACCAATTATGGCCCAAAAAGGTGTGTTTAGTTGGGACCAATGAGTCCCACTAATGTGTGTATATGACCAATACGTTGTGTTTAGGACCAATGATGGCACAATAAAGTGGGTTTAGGGACAACGAGGGTTAGTTGGCACCAATGAGTCCTAATAAGGTGTTTATATAACCAATAAGTTGTGTTTACGACCAATTATGTCCCAATATGGTGTGTTTAGTTGGGACTAATGAGTCCCACTAAGGTGTGTATATAACCAATAACTTGTGTTTAGGACCAATGATGGCCCAATAATGTGTGTTTAGTTGGGACTAATGAGTCCCACTAAGGTGTGTATATAACCAATAAGTTGTGTTTAGGACCAATGATGGCCCAATAAGGTGTGTTTAGTAGGGCAATGAGGGTCGGTTGGGACCAATAAGTCCTAGTAAGGTGTGTCTTATATAACCAATAAGTTGTGTTTAGGACCAATGATGGCCCAATAATGTGTGTTTAAGGGCAATGAGGGTCAGTTGGGACCAATGAGTCCCAATAAAGTGTGTATATAACCAATAAGTTGTGTTTACGACCAATTATGGCCCAATAAGGTGTGTTTAGTTGGGACCAATGAGTCCCACTAATGTGTGCATATAACCAATACGTTGTGTTTAGGACCAATAATGGCACAATAAAGTGGGTTTAGGGACAATGAGGGTTAGTTGGCACCAATGAGTCCTAATAAGGTGTTTATATAACCAATAAGTTGTGTTTACGACGAATTATGGCCCAATATGGTGTTTTTAGTTGGGACTAATGAGTCCCACTAAGGTGTGTATATAACCAATAAATTATGTTTAGGATCAATGATGGCACAATAAAGTGGGTTTAGGGACAATGAGGGTTAGTTGGCACCAATGAGTCCTAATAAGGTGTTTATATAACCAATAAGTTGTGTTTACGACGAATTATGGCCCAATATGGTGTTTTTAGTTGGGACTAATGAGTCCCACTAAGGTGTGTATATAACCAATAAATTATGTTTAGGATCAATGATGGCCCAAAAGGGGTGTTTAATAGGGCAATGAGGGTCGGGTAGAACCAATAAGTCCTAGTAAGGTGTGTATATAACCAATAAGTTGTGTTTACGACCAATTATGGCCCAATATGGTGTGTTTAGTTGGGACTAATGAGTCCCACTAAGGTGTGTATATAACCAATAAGTTGTGTTTAGTACCAATGATGGCCCTATAAGGAGTGTTTAGTAGGGCAATGAGGGTCGGTTGGGACCAATAAGTCCTAGTAAGGTGTGTCTTATATAACCAATAAGTTGTGTTTAGGACCAATGATGGCCCAATAATGTGAGTTTAGTAGGGCAATGAGGGTCGGTTGGGACCAATAAGTCCTAGTAAGGTGTGTCTTATATAACCAATAAGTTGTGTTTAGGACCAATGATGGCCCAATAATGCGTGTTTAAGGGCAATGAGGGTCCGTTGGGACCAATGAGTCCCAATAAAGTGTGTATATAACCAATAAGTTGTGTTTACGACCAATTATGGCCCAAAAAGGTGTGTTTAGTTGGGACCAATGAGTCCCACTAATGTGTGTATATGACCAATACGTTGTGTTTAGGACCAATGATGGCACAATAAAGTGGGTTTAGGGACAACGAGGGTTAGTTGGCACCAATGAGTCCTAATAAGGTGTTTATATAACCAATAAGTTGTGTTTACGACCAATTATGTCCCAATATGGTGTGTTTAGTTGGGACTAATGAGTCCCACTAAGGTGTGTATATAACCAATAAGTTGTGTTTAGGACCAATGATGGCCCTATTAGGAGTGTTTAGTAAGGCAATGAGGGTCGGTTGGGACCAATAAGTCCTAGTAAGGTGTGTCTTATATAACCAATAAGTTGTGTTTAGGACCAATGATGGCCCAATAATGTGTGTTTAGTTGGGACTAATGAGTCCCACTAAGGTGTGTATATAACCAATAAGTTGTGTTTAGGACCAATGATGGCCCAATAAGGTGTGTTTAATAGGGCAATGAGGGTCGGTTGGGACCAATAAGTCTTAGTAAGGTGCGTCTTAAATAACCAATAAGTTGTGTTTCGGACCAATGATGGCCCTATAAGGAGTGTTTAGTAGGGCAATGAGGGTCGGTTGGGACCAATAAGTCCTAGTAAGGTGTGTCTTATATAACCAATAAGTTGTGTTTAGGACCAATGATGGCCCAATAATGTGTGTTTAAGGGCAATGAGGGTCCGTTGGGACCAATGAGTCCCAATAAAGTGTGTATATAACCAATAAGTTGTGTTTACGACCAATTATGGCCCAAAAAGGTGTGTTTAGTTGGGACCAATGAGTCCCACTAATGTGTGTATATGACCAATACGTTGTGTTTAGGACCAATGATGGCACAATAAAGTGGGTTTAGGGACAACGAGGGTTAGTTGGCACCAATGAGTCCTAATAAGGTGTTTATATAACCAATAAGTTGTGTTTACGACCAATTATGTCCCAATATGGTGTGTTTAGTTGTGACTAATGAGTCCCACTAAGGTGTGTATATAACCAATAAGTTGTGTTTAGGACCAATGATGGCCCTATAAGGAGTGTTTAGTAGGGCAATGAGGGTCGGTTGGGACCAATAAGTCCTAGTAAGGTGTGTCTTATATAACCAATAAGTTGTGTTTAGGACCAATGATGGCCCAATAATGTGTATTTAGTTGGGACTAATGAGTCCCACTAAGGTGTGTATATAACCAATAAGTTGTGTTTAGGACCAATTATGGCCCAATAAGGTGTGTTTAATTGGGCAATGAGGGTCGGTTGAGACCAATAAGTCCTAGTAAGGTGCGTCTTAAATAACCAATAAGTTGTGTTTAGGACCAATGATGGCCCTATAAGGAGTGTTTAGTAGGGCAATGAGGGTCGGTTGGGACCAATAAGTCCTAGTAAGGTGTGTCTTATATAACCAATAAGTTGTGTTTAGGACAATGATGGCCCAATAATGTGTGTTTAAGGGCAATGAGGGTCAGTTGGGACCAATGAGTCCCAATAAAGTGTGTATATAACCAATAAGTTGTGTTTACGACCAATTATGGCCCAATAAGGTGTGTTTAGTTGGGACCAATGAGTCCCACTAATGTGTGCATATAACCAATACGTTGTGTTTAGGACCAATAATGGCACAATAAAGTGGGTTTAGGGACAATGAGGGTTAGTTGGCACCAATGAGTCCTAATAAGGTGTTTATATAACCAATAAGTTGTGTTTATGACCAATTATGGCCCAAGATGGTGTGTTTAGTTGGGACTAATGAGTCCCACTAAGGTGTGTATATAACCAATAAGTTGTGTCTAGTACCAATGATGGCCCTATAAGGAGTGTTTGGTAGGGCAATGAGGGTCGGTTGGGACCAATAAGTCCTAGTAAGGTGTGTCTTATATAACCAATAAGTTGTGTTTAGGACCAATGATGGCCCAATAATGTGAGTTTAGTAGGGCAATGAGGGTCGGTTGGGACCAATAAGTCCTAGTAAGGTGTGTCTTATATAACCAATAAGTTGTGTTTAGGACCAATGATGGCCCAATAATGCGTGTTTAAGGGCAATGAGGGTCCGTTGGGACCAATGAGTCCCAATAAAGTGTGTATATAACCAATAAGTTGTGTTTACGACCAATTATGGCCCAAAAAGGTGTGTTTAGTTGGGACCAATGAGTCCCACTAATGTGTGTATATGACCAATACGTTGTGTTTAGGACCAATGATGGCACAATAAAGTGGGTTTAGGGACAACGAGGGTTAGTTGGCACCAATGAGTCCTAATAAGGTGTTTATATAACCAATAAGTTGTGTTTACGACCAATTATGTCCCAATATGGTGTGTTTAGTTGGGACTAATGAGTCCCACTAAGGTGTGTATATAACCAATAAGTTGTGTTTAGGACCAATGATGGCCCTATTAGGAGTGTTTAGTAGGGCAATGAGGGTCGGTTGGGACCAATAAGTCCTAGTAAGGTGTGTCTTATATAACCAATAAGTTGTGTTTAGGACCAATGATGGCCCAATAATGTTTGTTTAGTTGGGACTAATGAGTCCCACTAAGGTGTGTATATAACCAATAAGTTATGTTTAGGACCAATGATGGCCCAATAAGGTGTGTTTAATAGGGCAATGAGGGTCGGTTGGGACCAATAAGTCTTAGTAAGGTGCGTCTTAAATAACCAATAAGTTGTGTTTCGGACCAATGATGGCCCTATAAGGAGTGTTTAGTAGGGCAATGAGGGTCGGTTGGGACCAATAAGTCCTAGTAAGGTGTGTCTTATATAACCAATAAGTTGTGTTTAGGACCAATGATGGCCCAATAATGTGTGTTTAAGGGCAATGAGGGTCCGTTGGGACCAATGAGTCCCAATAAAGTGTGTATATAACCAATAAGTTGTGTTTACGACCAATTATGGCCCAAAAAGGTGTGTTTAGTTGGGACCAATGAGTCCCACTAATATGTGTATATGACCAATACGTTGTGTTTAGGACCAATGATGGCACAATAAAGTGGGTTTAGGGACAACGAGGGTTAGTTGGCACCAATGAGTCCTAATAAGGTGTTTATATAACCAATAAGTTGTGTTTACGACCAATTATGTCCCAATATGGTGTGTTTAGTTGGGACTAATGAGTCCCACTAAGGTGTGTATATAACCAATAAGTTGTGTTTAGGACCAATGATGGCCCTATAAGGAGTGTTTAGTAGGGCAATGAGGGTCGGTTGGGACCAATAAGTCCTAGTAAGGTGTGTTTTATATAACCAATAAGTTGTGTTTAGGACCAATGATGGCCCAATAATGTGTGTTTAAGGGCAATGAGGGTCAGTTGGGACCAATGAGTCCCAGTAAAGTGTGTATATAACCAATAAGTTGTGTTTACGACCAATTATGGCCCAATAAGGTGTGTTTAGTTGGGACTAATGAGTCCCACTAATGTGTGCATACAACCAATACGTTGTGTTTAGGAACAATGATCGCACAATAAAGTGGGTTTAGGGACAATGAGGGTTAGTTGGCACTAATGAGTCCTAATAACGTGTTTATATAACCAATAAGTTGTGTTTACGACCAATTATGGCCCAATATGGTGTGTTTAGTTGGGACTAATGAGTCCCACTAAGGTGTGTATATGACCAATAAGTTGTGTTTAGGACCAATGATGGCCCTATAAGGAGTGTTTAGTAGGGTAATGAGGGTCGGTTGGGACCAATAAGTCCAAGTAAGGTGTGTCTTATATAACCAATAAGTTGTGTTTAGGACCAATGATGGCCCAATAATGTGTGTTTAAGGGCAATGAGGGTCAGTTGGGACCAATGAGTCCCAATAAAGTGTGTATATAACCAATAAGTTGTGTTTACGACCAATTATGGCCCAATAAGGTGTGTTTAGTTGGGACTAATGAGTCCCACTAATGTGTGCATACAACCAATACGTTGTGTTTAGGACCAATGATGGCACAATAAAGTGGGTTTAGGGACAATGAGGGTTAGTTGGCACCAATGAGTCCTAATAAGGTGTTTATATAACCAATAAGTTGTGTTTACGACGAATTATGGCCCAATATGGTGTTTTTAGTTGGGACTAATGAGTCCCACTAAGGTGTGTATATAACCAATAAATTATGTTTAGGATCAATGATGGCCCAAAAGGGGTGTTTAATAGGGCAATGAGGGTCGGGTAGAACCAATAAGTCCTAGTAAGGTGCGTCTTAAATAACCAATAAGTTGTGTTTCGGACCAATAATGGCCCTATAAGGAGTGTTTAGTAGGGCAATGAGGGTCGGTTGGGACCAATAAGTCCTAGTAAGGTGTGTCTTATATAACCAATAAGTTGTGTTTAGGACAAATGATGGCCCAATAATGTGTGTTTAAGGGCAATGAGGGTCAGTTGGGACCAATGAGTCCCAATAAAGTGTGTATGTAACCAATAAGTTGTGTTTACGACCAATTATGGCCCAATAAGGTGTGTTTAGTTGGGACCAATGAGTCCCACTAATGTGTGCATATAACCAATACGTTGTGTTTAGGACCAATGATGGCACAATAAAGTGTGTTTAGGGACAATGAGGGTTAGTTGGCACCAATGAGTCCTAATAAGGTGTTTATAAAACCAATAAGTTGTGTTTACGACCAATTATGGCCCAATATGGTGTGTTTAGTTGGGACTAATGAGTCCCACTAAGGTGTGTATATAACCAATAAATTATGTTTAGGACCAATGATGGCCCAATAAGGTGTGTTTAGTAGGGCAATGAGGGTCGGGTAGAACCAATAAGTCCTAGTAAGGTGTGTATATAACCAATAACTTGTGTTTAGGACCAATGATGGCCCAATAATGTGTGTTTAGTTGGGACTAATGAGTCCCACTAAGGTGTGTATATAACCAATAAGTTGTGTTTAGGACCAATGATGGCCCAATAAGGTGTGTTTAGTAGGGCAATGAGGGTCGGTTGGGACCATTAAGTCCTAGTAAGGTGTGTCTTATATAACCAATAACTTGTGTTTAGGACCAATGATGGCCCAATAATGTGTGTTTAAGGGCAATGAGGGTCTGTTGGGACCAATGAGTCCCAATAAAGTGTGTTTATAACCAATAAGTTGTGTTTACGACCAATGATGGCCCTATAAGGAGTATTTAGTAGGGCAATGAGGGTCGGTTGGGACCAATAAGTCCTAGTAAGGTGTGTCTTATATAACCAATAAGTTGTGTTTAGGACAAATGATGGCCCAATAATGTGTGTTTAAGGGCAATGAGGGTCTGTTGGGACCAATGAGTCCCAATAAAGTGTGTATATAACCAATAAGTTGTGTTTACGACCAATTATGGCCCAAAAAGGTGTGTTTAGTTGGGACCAATGAGTCCCACTAATGTGTGTAT
>JBCNJP010013649.1:0-12058 GCA_039602395.1 Deinandra increscens subsp. villosa
AAACTCAAAAGGAAGAAATTGATAATCTTGATTCTCATAAAGTAGAGGTTGCTGCAAATACTGTTGCCGAGCCTTTTACTTTTGAGGAAACAACTTGCTCTCATGCCTGCTATCAATTGTTTCTTAAATTTTAGTTAGAAAACATGGCTTTTCTTAAAGATAAGGCTGATCTTCAATACTACAAGTCTACAACAATAATTTTAAGAAACTTAAAAAAGGCTACAAAGAAAAAATAGAAGCAGATAGAAAAGATATTGTTGTTCTAAAAGACGTGGTAAGTCAAAAGAGTTGCATTCTCAAAATCAAGGATAACCAAATTCATGAGTTAAAAGTAAAATTGGCAATATTACAAGACAAATATGATTCAGCTCTTCAAAAGTTTGATGAAAAATATTCTCACTTTTCAAACTTTATGAAAACTCCATAAAAATGACAAAGAAATTAAGCACAACTTTTTGGCGTTGTTACTAGGTTGGGTTTCAATAAGTTCCCCCTTAAATGATAACTATTCTAAAAGGCCTGATACGAAGGGGGAATGGGAAAAGGCATCGATATTGAAATATGGGGCTAAAACATGCTCCTCTATTGAAGAGTCAGCTCCACTACTGTTGACGAGTCTACTTTTTGTGCAGATTTAGTAAAATAATTCTGAATTTCAGCTTTAGCTTCGGATGACTGTGTTCCTACGTCTTCTGATGTACCAAAAACTTATAGTGGAGCTGATGGTCTGAAACAGACAAGTGACGAGAATCTTCTTCTATGAGGTTTTTGTGAAGCTTGTTTTAGATTTTATAACTCTTTCATCTTTCTATAAGATAAATCATATGTTTTATAAAATCATGTATGAAAAACTAATAAATAAACTTCATAAATTTAATGATGAAATGCATGATAAAATACAAATTAAGCAAGAACATCAAATATCTCACTCGCATAAATCATCTGTATATTTATATCCTCTATACATTTAATATTTTCATATAATGAATAATCATACTGGATGTTTATGTTCCATGTTTCACTTAATGAAAACAAGAATAACTTTAACTATGATATAGCCCATTTAAATCGTATTTACTTAATTATGCAACTTAATGTTTGACAATTTATGATCATGTATTGATGAAAACATTGTCATATGTTGATTTTTCAGTATATAAATTCTAACAATCCTTTACTTGCATAAGATTCTAACATATATATTAATATAAAAGTTTGTAAGGGTACCGTCCTTTTTTCTAGTAAAAAATCAATCAACATGTATCAATATAAGTAAGTAATAAAGTGAATCTCTAAAAGCAAATAAGCAATGGTATATTGCTATTTATGGATTAACCTTTCTCGATACACGTTTCATTGAACATGAGACATGATTAACGTCTCATACTAAGTTCAACTATTTTGTTTCTCGACTTCAATTGAGCACACTCACTCATTTATATCAGCAAAAATCAACAAGGATATAAAGACATCACTCTAAAGAAACATCTCTTTTCTTAACCACATGTCTCTCACTACATTTCATATTATACCTGAAGATAATGGCTGTTGTTAATATATGGTAAAAGAACTTTAGAGCTTGTTAAAGGCCGACGTTCCATGTAATCAAGCTTCAATATGCATTCAAGGTCAAGAGATAGAAAGATAATACCCTTTTTAAAGTACTTTGAAAACATAAAGTAACTTTGAAAACATATCAAGTCCGGCATCAAACATGGTTCATATTTTCCCAGGTTACAAGGAAGAATCAAACCACAAAAACCCAAACATTATTTGCATAGCAATTAGCATACAAAAAGCATAATAATGGTTTAAGAAGTAAATCACTCGTTCAGAATTTACTTTCATCATCACAATATCCAAAAACTATCGGCAAATTATATTTAAAAAAAACATGAAAATATATAACAAGAAATTTAGTGTACAAAAAACACTACCATGTTGATTAAAAAAAGAGAAAAAAAAAGAATTTCACGAGGCAATAGCACCTATGACCAAACCAATGGGGATAATACAGTTGAAGAATAAGCAGGAAGCAGAGCATACAACCATCTGTAAACCAATATCAACTCTGATTTGGAGAAACTAAATCAGTCATTCATCTCCTTGGCACTGCTTCTAAAAAAAGGCAGAGCTGCTTTTGGTCATACATGATGTCTTGTGTTATAAAACAAACCATCCCATCATCTCTGTTACAAAAAGCATGAACAAAATGTTGGAATTATTCTGATAAATTGATGAAGTTCACATCTGAAGAGATAAAGAGAGCTCAATGTTTAATTAGTTTCGTATTAGATTAGAACTTGTCTCTGTTTGGTTTTCTAGTAAGACTAAAATTAGTTTGATTAGTTTATTATTATTTGAATGGCTTATATTTATCAGGTTATTATATAATAGAAAAGAAATTAGAGTTGGGCTAGGATTGGTATAGGTTTAGTAAAAATAAATTGAGAATGATCAATTATGTAAGTTGTTTTGTGTATCAGGTTGGGTTTACTCTAATTAAAAGAGGCGAAACCGATCGCTAGCATCAAATCTGGTTATGTGTTTTCTGTTTATTATATCCGGGTCATTATAAAACTTGTTATCCCCTTCCTTAGTGTAGATTAAGCAATCTGTTAGGTGTGGAGGCTTTATTTAGCTGGCCCTAATTCTAATCAGGTTAAATTAGGACCTTTTTTAATTTACGATTGCTTGTTCCCTAAGTTGGACTAAATTTGGTTGTGTTAAATTAGGTTAGGCAATTTGTTGCCTAATTTATGTTTTCTTCCTCCCAAGGCTATCTAGTATATATAGATGTGTAGGTATTTGTAATTCCTTGACAATAAATAAAGATAAATATTAGTTGCAAAGTGGACGAGGTTATTTTAGACCGAAGCATTATAAATCTTGTGTCCTTCGTTTTCCTTTTTTTCTTTCCGTGTGTGTTCGTGTTTGGTATTGGTGATTTCCTATCCGGTTGATTTCCTAACAAAATCAAGTAAATGTAAATCGAAGCTGCCATTGTAACTAATTAGGCAAGTCTCGAAGAAATACGCTAGTTATTAATGTTTCTCATGAATGGCTGTCTCGAAGGAATACGCTAGTTATTAATGTTTCTCATGAATGGCTAGCTACTCTTACATAGCAAAATTATAAAATGATAAATGCTAGCATAACATCTAATGTTCTTCTTTATCTAAACTTCTCTTCTCGCTTCAAGACTCAAAAGAGTGATGTGTAAAATTATCAGTCAAGGGCATTCAGCTTATGTTGAGGGTAGAAGCATTCTTGATGGTCCTCTTATTATCAATGAATTGGTTACATTGGCAAAGAAAGTGAAAAAAAAAACATTCTCATCTTAATACTTCGATTTGAGTATAGAGCAAATGAATTTTGGTAGGAAACGGAGAGATTGGATTTTGGTAGGAAACATTCCTAATGGTCCTCTTATTAACAATGAATTGGTGATATGGTTAAAGGATGTCTTTCTTCGGGCAAGGCTTCTAGTCTTCTTAATCATGCACCCACTATAAAATTCGACAAAAGGGGGTTTGTCAAAGAGACCTACTCTCTCCTTTTCTAATTGCAATGCAATGTTTTACGTGTTTGATGAAACGGCTTGCCGGCTTGCCATTCTCACATTTTTCAAGGTATCCCCCTTCCTCGTAAGGGGTCCAATCTTGTCTCAGCTTTTTAATGCCAATGATGTCACTTTCACATGTGAATGCCATGTTGTCATAGTTATCAAAAGCGTACTCTTTTGGCGCCTAGGCGCAAATTCTGAGCAATGCACAATAAATGTGCTTAGGGTTGCTAGGTAATCAAGGCGTTAGGTTTGCTTAGTTTCCGACGAGATTGCAGCCGGATTACGGCGAGACTCCGCATGTCTCTTTATTTCTTCCTTTTTGGTTGATACTTGGTGACAGTTTGTCGTTTTTGTCTGCTATGGCGACGTTTTTGCCTGCTATGACGATGTTTTTGTATGCTTCGGCGAAGTTTAGGAGAAAAAATGAAAGAAAAAGAGAGAAAAAAAAGGAAAGAGAGATAGACAGAGAGCGATACAAAGATGAGATAGTTTAAATAAAAGTCAATACCTAAAAAGCCTAAGTATATTATTTTTCTGCAGTGCTGGTTTTTGTTTTTTTTTAACAACTCACTTGCAGGAAACAAAAGGGTTGGTTCTTTTCATGGCATTTATCCAACTTGTACTAAATAGATATGAAAAACAAAAGGATTGGTTCTTTAAATATTACGTAAATGTTTTGATAATAGTTGTAAGTGATTTTTTTTCTTTCTTTATAAACATTAAGTCGATCCAAAAATAATCCAAATGTTGGATTATTTTCGTATTTGGGATAATTTTGTCATTTTGGTATTATATATTCTATTTTTATTCTTATTTAAAGGCTTTTTTTTCTCAGGCCAACTCATCAACTCGGTTAAGATCAGAATCCTCACATCAGTTCACTCCAAAAAAAATAATAAACCACGAACCTAAAACCTTAGAACTTTTTCGGCTAAACCCCTCATCTAACCTCCACCACCACTGCAATCGTCTGCCCCCAAATTGCAAACCCTGAAAAAAATGTCTGCCGAAAACATCCTGACGTGCCGCGGGAACCTCTGATGCACCGAAACGCCATTATACAGCCGTACCCCGTACCCGAAGCGCCGTGGCTGCGAAACGTTTCCGACGCGTTTCCGGCATGGCGGGGACGTTCTTGACCGTTCCCAAAAGTCAAAGGGGTGTTTCTGAAACGTTTCTTAGTTTGGGGACGTTTTTCCAGGGGTATTTTTTGTAACTTTTTCGTATTTCATATATATATTTTTCACAAAAAAAAAACGGAACGGGGAGTAATGACAAAAACGTTTCTTGCACGAGACCTAGGTCTTTGGAGCTGCATTCGTGTCTGCAGGTCACGCGGGCATCGCATTGTTTTCAAGGGATTTCTACCAAATCTACACCCCCACCCCCTGCACACGGGTAGATGCCGAAATAAAACATAACATAAGAAATTAATATGTCATAAAGGTTTGCATATATAAACTAACCATTTTTTTGTTCCCACACCAATGTGGGACAAGTTAAATGTATGTATCTTGAAGTTTAAATTGGTCATATTTTGATGTTTGTGTTACTTTATCTATAGCATATATATATTTTTTTTTTATTTTTTTATTGTCATACCCGCTTCTTGGATTTTTGAATTTTGCCATTTCCCGTACCAGTACCCGTTTCCCTTTTCCCGTCCCCAGGCATCATAGGCGGGAACTCACGCCTCGGCGCGTGAACTGCCAAAATCTGACCAGATTTTCCTCTCTGTCATCGCCTGACCTCCTTGGTTACATATTCGCAATCAATTTTGTGTTTTGCACATATCTAGCCTCAAGAACCCCAGTCTGTGTTTGTGTTCCTGCCCTTAGAAATTTTAATCACTATGAATCTGTGTGCTAGAGAATATCAGAGTTCATTAAATATGTCTGCTACTCTGCTTACTTCCCCATCAGGTAGATAAGTGGTTTACTATCTAGTAGTTGGGCACTTAATATCTAGTTGTAACAGTTAGTTTGCTGATTACCAATGACATGGTATCAAAGCCTTCTTTGTCTCATATGTGCAATCAATTTCAGGTCCGAAGACTATAGCAAAATCACAGATAAGTTCCAGAAGTTCTGTAATCCTTCTGTTAAATATTTCTGTGAAGATTATGTTAAACTTGTTAAGCTCAGTCTACTCTAAAACGTGAACTTCACTAAATCTGTCACAAAATTTTGTTAAAACCTGCTAAATCTGTGAAACAGAAAATTGAATCTTCTGTTATTATCTGGTGTCTTTCATCATCTTATATTCAAGTATCTGGTCTTCTACTTCAACTCAAAATGAATGACAAAGAAAATGAGTCGAAAAGGATGTCGGAACAAACTACTTTGACTTACAAGGGACAACCCGACTCACATAGTCACATATAACAAACTGAATGGCTCAACTTCTTCGAATGGAGCAAAACAGTTCGTATCTTTTTACGAAGTATTGGGAAAGCCTCCCACTTAAAATCCACCCCCCCCCCCACCCAACCGATGATTCCAAAGATCAATGGCTACAAACAGATGCTAAACTATTCCTACAAATAAGGAATGCCATTGATAATTCACTTTTTTCAACTACTAACCATTGTATGTGAAAGAATTAATGGAATACTTAGAATTTCTGTATTCTGGTCAAAGCAGCATGTCTAGAATATATAGTATCTGTAAGTCCTTTCAAGAATCATTTGCTCGGATTCTTCGGCATGAAATCATGACACTCAATACCTCCACAGCTTCTAACAGCGCACTGATAAGCCATGGAGGCTTTCGAGGAGGATATCGTTGTGGCCATCGAGGAGGATCACAAGGTAATTACACAGATCGTCGTGTTCCTACAACTGAAGATGGTAACATTGAATGTTACTATTGTCATGAACTCGGTCATACCAAGTTCACCTGCAAGAAGCGACTAGCAGAAATTCCAAAACTCCATATGCTCACCTTGCTGGTACATCTGAGGAACATCCGACATCAACCTTTGCTGAGACGGGTAAATCTGTAAATTGTCTGTTGTCATCTACCTCCAAATGGGTAATTGATTCTAGTGCCTCCAAACACATGACGGGTAATCCTCATCTTTTAACTAATTTAATCACTCACCATTGTCACAAGTCACTATTGCTGATGGAACCACTGCCAAAGTACTTGGTTCCAATAGCTCTCGTGTCACCCCCTCCATTCAATTGTCCTCTGTTTTAAATCTGCCTAAATTCCTGTCTAATTTGTTTTCCATCAATAAACTAACCCGTGAACTAAACTGTAGCGCCTTATTTATCCCTGATTTTTGTGTTTTTCAGTATCCGTCGATGAAGAAAGTTATTGGCAGAGGAAAAGAATCTAATAGCCTATACATACTAGAAACTTAAAAACCAAGCTCATTAGCCTGCTCAACCTCATCTCCGTTTGAGGCTTATTGTCGTTTAGGTCAACCATCTCTCCAATTTCTCAAGAAGTTATGCCCTGAATTTTCTCGGTTATCATCTTAGTAGTGTGAGTCATGTCAGTTTGCAAAACATCAACGTATCTACTTAAGTCTTATAGAGTCAATAAGCGAGCTACGTACCCTTTTAAATTAGTTCTGATGCTTGGGGTCTTTGCCCTGTTTCGTCTAAATTTGGTTTCAAGTATTTTGTTTTGTTTGTTGATGACTTTTCCCGTGTAACCTGGCTCTACCTCATGAAAAACCGTAGTGAAGTTTTTCACACTTTTATGCACTCCATTATGAAATCAAAACACAGTTTAACACCTCAATCAAAACATTGAGAAGTGATAACGCAAAAGAATACATATCTGAAAACTTCAAGTCTTAATTTTTGCAAAACGGTATACTTCACGAGTCATCATGTGTCGACACTCGTGCACAAAATGGGGTTGCCTAACAAAAAAAAATAGGCACCTCCTCGAAGTAGCAAGTGCACTCTTAATTCAAGCAAACATCCCAAAATCATTTTGGTCTGATGCAGTGTCTACTGCATGTTCTCTCATTAATCGAATGCCATCTGTTATTCTCAACAATGAGATTCCGTACTCAGTTATGTTTCTTCTAGGACCCATATTCCCCACTCCACCAAAGATATTTGGCAGCACTTGTTTTGTTAGGGATACTAGTCAGCACCTAACCAAATTAGATCCCAAACCCATTCAGTGTATATTCGTTGGTTCCTGTAGGCTACAAAAAGGTTATCAGTGCTACTTTCCCACTCTTCAAAAGTATAGTCTCTCGGAATGTTACGTTTCCCATTCTATTCCGCGTCACCTCAGTACACATTAAACTTCTCAGTTATATCGAGTCAGAAAGTGAAACCAATGTCCCCGAACAGCCAAACGAATTACCACAACATCCTTGATGCAGAAACGGAAGCGATCAAATGGCTCAAGA
The DNA here is from genome assembly GCA_039602395.1 of Deinandra increscens subsp. villosa. Taxonomy (NCBI): domain Eukaryota; kingdom Viridiplantae; phylum Streptophyta; class Magnoliopsida; order Asterales; family Asteraceae; genus Deinandra; species Deinandra increscens. The sequence goes on from JBCNJP010013649.1 coordinate 7,949, forward strand.
ACAATCGATATATCAAAGTCTCAATGGAACCGAAAGGTTCAAGAACAAACGTTCAATATTCAAATAAATCAACTGCCTAATAATGAACTATAAAAATCTTAAGCAGGGAAAAACAAACTTGGAAAACAAGATAAACCCTAACTAGGAAACTTTTAAATAATAAATAAATTATTTAATATGAAAGATTGATAAAATCTGCAACCCGATTGGAATGGGTCTCGGATCCAGACGAACTCGAGGTGAGTTCTTCTAGATCCGCATCATTCTCCCCCTCTTCGAAAAAACTCGACCTCGAGTTTTAACACCTTCAAATTGCACGGGTTGGCTCCGATTCGGGATGCTCCGACATCATACTCCCTGGGTCGGAAAAAAAACTCGACCTCGAGTCTTGCACACACCTCCCGGGTCAAAAGGAATGCCTTGACCCCTTTCCTTGTATGATGATTTCAAGACGTTTGACTCATTCGACTTCAGGCACGTTCCACCAGACGCCTTAACTTTAATTGGCAGTTCCTCAAATAAACTTTCGTCATGAGGAAGCCTTGTGATTTGCCCTGGAGGATCCTTCCCCACGACTATCGGTCTCCCAAATACACGAGATGACAGTTCATCGAGCTTTCTTTTTAGAGTTAGTCCTTTCAATATTTCGTAGCGGCCAAACCATATTTGCAATTGTTGATTGGATAACCCTAAAAACTCCCACGTGTGTGCTCTTACTAACTTATCACCATAAATTTTATTTTTTCTTGAAAACGAATTTTCTTTTCTTATATCCTTATCACCTATTTGAAAATTTAAATCACTATATTCATTCAAAATTACCGATATGTTTGGCTTCACTTCAAAACTTCGAAACTTTGTTACGGGTTGCAACGGTTCCTCTTCTTGAACTATACTCTCATTCAAAGCTTTCCTAACCCATATATAATCTTCATCTTTCACCACATCGTCCCCATAATTATCAAAACAAGGAGGTGATGGATAGATAATGCTACAATTCCCAGGATACTCCTCCTCCTTACAGATCTCATCCCAGATGAAAGTCTTTAAGTTGGTTTCCTGGCAGTTGTAACCATCGCCGTCTTCAGGATGCTCCTCTTTCCCAACAGCCTCATCCCAGATGACATCGTTTGGGTCAGTTTCCTGGATCTTGCGATCTTGTGAATCGAACACGATTTTATCACTGCCTCGGTCGGCGATTCGGTGAGTAAAAAGGTAGTTCTCTTCACGTAGAGCCATTTGAGAACCAAAAGCTCTGATACCAAATGATGCAGAAACGGAAGCGATCAAATGGCTCAAGAACAATCGATATATCAAAGTCTCAATGGAACCGAAAGGTTCAAGAACAAACGTTCAATATTCAAATAAATCAACTGCCTAATAATGAACTATAAAAATCTTAAGTAGGGAAAAACAAACTTGGAAAACAAGATAAACCCTAACTAGGAAACTTTTAAATAATAAATAAATTATTTAATATGAAAGATTGATAAAATCTGCAACCCGATTGGAATGGGTCTCGGATCCAGACGAACTCGAGGTGAGTTCTTCTAGATCCGCATCAATCCTGCTCCTGTAAACCCTCATAAAGTTCTAGTATACGAAAGGCGAAATCGCATCCCATTAAATTCTCCTCCCGGACCAATACTCATGCCGACAGATCTGCTGGATACTCCCTCTGCCAATAATCTCTCAGAATCTGATTCTGATCTCCCAATTGCCATGTGAAAGGGTAAACGTGTGTGTACCTATCCTATTGCTTCTTTTGTTTCTTATAACAAATTGACTACAGCCTCCGGTTCATTTGTTGACACCCTGGGAATCGAAGTCTCACATAATAGAAAAGGTATCTATCTGTCACAACGAAAGTTGTGTTTAGATGTACTGAGAGACTCTGAAATGATTAAGGCAAAGAACTGTGATGCACCCATGATACCAAATGGGAAGTTAGGAGCACATGAAGGTGATCTTCTTGAAGAACGAGATAAATATAGGAGAATCGTTGGTAAGTTGAACTACTTGACCATCACTCGACTAGATATCGCATTTTTAGTAAGTGTGGTAAGAAAGTTTATGTCATCTCCAACAACCACACATTGGGAAGCCGTATGTCACATTCTCAAGTATCTTAAGGGAGCTCCAGGTCGTGTAATCTTATACCAAAACAATGGTCATCACACGGTAGAAGGATTCACAGATGCTGATTATAAGAGGATCCTACAAGTGATGATCCACTACAGAGTACTTTATACTTGTTGGTGGAAATCTGGTATCTTGGAAGAGCAAGCAGCGAAGTGTGGTCTCCCAATCAAGTGCAAAATCAGAATATAGGGTGATAGCACAAACCACATGTGAACTAGTCTGGATTCGGAATCTTCTTGGCGAGTTTAGGTTTACACAAACTAAACCTATGAATCTATGGTTCGATAATGAAGCAACAATTCATATCGCAAATAACCCGGTATTTCATGAAAGAACAAAACATATTGAAGTTGATTGTCACTTCACTTGAGAAAAGCTAGAAGATGGAACAAATTTCAACACCTCATGTTCAAATTCCAGCAAGCAAATGTCTTTATTAAAGCCTTACCTGGATCTAGAATTAGTTATATCTGTAGCAAGCTCGGGATGATCAATATCTATGCTCCAGCTTGAGGGGGGGTGTTAGAGAATATCAGAGTTCATTAAATATGTCTGCTAACTTGCCCATCAAGTAGATAAGTGGTTAACTTGCCCATCAAGTAGATAAGTGGTTGGGAGTTTACTGTCTAGTGGTTGAGCACTTAATACCTAGTTGTAATAGTTAGTTTGGGCAATGTAAACATAATAAGAGACAACAATTCAGTTCATATTCAATCAGTATAACTGATTACCAATTACATTATGAAACATAAATTTATGACTCTAAGAAACATAGAATTCTGTGATCTTAAACTAAATAAAAAGAATCACATAAATCTATTATTTGATTAATAGAATTTTGTTATGAAACCAACCAGAACTCTGTTAGGAAGACCAACCAAAAATTTGTTCACAAACATGCCCCACCTTAAATGAAATCAGACATTTTAACTTTTGTTATTCTATCCAGTTATTTAATCAATCTGACTATTTGATCCAGTTCTTTTTATTTCAATTTTGTCAAGCAACATCATGTGGACCATTCAATCTCTCAACACCATTAGGATCCCGTTCAGATTTTGGTTTGTTGGTTTGCTTCTGTTTCTGGTGAACATCGATTCTACATCTTGTCTGTTTTAGGTTAGTATACTTCCTAGACTTCTGAGAATCTGTCACGATCTCTGCTTTCGCTTAAGTACCATGTGTGCTTCTTGCAACAAGTTGAGCATGATTGATATCTATGCTTTAGCTTGAGGGTAGTGTTATAAAATATTATTAGTGTTAGATAATAATAATATTATTATAAGTCTTCTAGAAGATAAAGTAGTTGGTGTTTGTTTGTGTACTGATATCCTAGTAAGCAAATTGTCTTAGTTCCTATATTATGTAATGTTCATATAGTTTAAAATCAAGATATACAAGGTAGTTCTTCACCATTTTCGCATCTGGTTACCTCTGCTTACATAAAGGAAGATCTCTTTAAGGATGAGATGATTCTAATTAAAAGATCGATTTAGTTGCTTAGATTCTGTTACTACTTACCCTTATAAATGAGAAACCTATTGCGAAAAATGCTTTCCTGGTACATGGCTTAACATTTCTGTTAACTTCAAACACTTTGAGGTCTTTCTCTACAAAGATTAACAATGGAAACCAAATGGCAAATGGACTAGGAGGAGGATGTTAATCACATTTTCTTTGTCATAGAAAAGTGTGTTACACACATCTCCACTCAACATATTCAATAGTCTTTCTGTCTTTCATAGTAGGTCGTGGCCTAAAAGCATAGTCAAAGTTCAAGTATGCCTTAATATACTTGGTTATTTAATTGATTTGGAAAGGAAGGATACGAAATACGATAGTCTTTAGGAAAGACACTTGTTGTCCTTTCAATAAAGCGAATGAGTTTAAATATTCTTTTTTCAACTGGATAAAAGACAAGGATAAGATTCCTTCCGTTTCTTTCTGGTGTCGTTCATTGTTTCCATT
>JBCNJP010013650.1:0-12058 GCA_039602395.1 Deinandra increscens subsp. villosa
TTCCCTTACTCCCTGAATAAAGCCCGCTATCATCAAATCTTCAGTTGCCCCACCTATCTGGAGGCTTTCAATGTTGAATCTGGTGATGAAGCTTTCCACTGTTTCATTGTCTTTCCGTCGGATGTGAAGTATTTCCGCCTTTTCTTTTGTGTGGCGTTTCTGCTGGGAGAATTGTTGGAAGAACTTGTCTATTAACTCTTCAAAACTTGATATCTGACCCACTGGAAGGGAATCGAACCACAAACGCGCTGTGCCAACCAGTGTCTGAACAAACATGTGGCACCATACAGGGATGGTCCAACCTGGGTTTTCCAAAGTACCCGCGTTGATAAAGCAATTGTAATGGTCGTTTGGGTCGGATAGGCCATCATACTTCCCAACTACTGAAGGCATTTTGAGTTTGGCGGGGAAGCTTGCTAGCGCAATGGGTGCTATAAACTTTGACTGGGCCACAATAGATGTGGGCTTATAAGCAACAGTGTAATCCACCGCCGGCGGGGGAGGCGGTGGTATGTATGCGGACTGGTAGATTGGAGGTGGCACATAAGTGGCCGTTGGCCTAGGCTCGGTGTACACAGGGCGTGCTCTTGGGGTTACGCTGACTGGCGGAAATACCGAAAATGCGGAGGTAGGCAAATGTCCTTGGGAAGGAATTGGTTCAAAATTCAACTGCGAGCACGCGCTTGAACGGAAAGCGTTCTGAAGTTCATTTAATTGCTGAAAGTACTGGCGTTGGTGCTCTATCCATCGTGCGACCTCAGGAGGTGGGTCATTGAAGCCTGCAGGTGTAAACGCCGGCGGGACGCTCACAGGAGTGCTCTGTGATATCATCGTACTCATGTCCGCCAATAGAGTGCTGCTTGGGGCTGGGGTAGCGAAAGAGCTTGGCGGACGAAGCACCGCGGAGTACTGGAACGATGGAGAAGCGTTGGAGATTGTTGGGCCCGCAAATATGCTTCGCCTGGCGGGAGTCACTCTTGTGGATACTGGACTGGAACTAGCGCCAAAAGCATAAGGGCTGGATTGTCCCCCCGCGTTCATGCCTGGAAAAATGGAGCTAGCCAGACTTGATAAAGTAGCTGGCCCCGCGCTTCCCGCTGCTTGCACGAAGACTGACGTGGGGTCACTAATAGACACGTCATTATCTCTAGAAGAGATGTGCGGGTATTCCTGGAGTCCCAGGGGCTCCCTGCTGCGACCCGCGCCTTCGAGGTTTTGTGATGGCGATGGTTCGGACATGGCTACTCGAAAACGGAGACTGAATGCTGTAAAAGCTCAGGTTTTGAACTCGGATGGCGCCAATGAAGAAACCAAAACCAGCGGGTTTCTTAAGTAATCGAGTGAGCCGGAGAGGAAATGCTGACCGGAACAATGAACCTGCACACTACGAACAAACACGTTAAGGCGTTACGAGGTGAGCCGGAGAGGGACCCTCGTATCGGCCCTCCGGCGTGAGAATCAGTATCGGATGGGAGTAATATTTTAGTGAGTAACAGAGAGAGATTAGCTGACCTCTTTATGAATTCTCAGCTTACTATTTATAGGCAGCAAACTAGGGTTTCTTTTAGCCCCTGTGACGTCAGCGCGTGCATGGCACGGCGAGTGGGAGAATATCTCAGGTGTTTCTCTGTCCCACGTGTCGCCTTCTTAGTGGTCTAGGATCACATGCAAGAAGGCTGGTTGTTAGAGTGGGGGCCACTCTCTAATGGGTGATTGAAATCTCCTAACGGATTTGCACATGGGTAAACATGCACATGCGTCGAGAAGAAGCCGTTGCTTCTTCTCCAAGTTTGGGCCTTTATTTGGCGGGCCTGGCCTTATGCTAGCCTATGGGACCCGCTTTCCTGTTGGGCTTGGGCCCAGAGGATAGATTTGGTATCTATCCTCTTCAGAATGTATTATCAAAAAGTGATATATGTAGATGTCAATATGTTGTGGCTTGATTTACACATATTTTTATTCGAATAATTCCTACACTTTTAATAGTGTGTAAGATATGTTTTATTAAATATTACTATTAATTAATTAGTATTTGAATTTTAGATATTTCAGAAGATCAATTGTATAAACAAGCTAAAACAAATGAATTAAGTTGAAGTTGAGATAACCAAATGCTATTGACGAGCGGCGCAAACATGTGATTCATCTACACGAAGTGATTACTTGCTTGGAGCTTAATTTTAAATGTAATCTCATGAGTGAAATATGATCAAGCACATGTGTGGAGTTAGGCTGTGTTTGGCGCGCCATAAGCTAACTTATAAGTTAGTTTTTTGACGTACCAAACAGGGCTTTTTTTAAAAAGCTAGTTTTTTTTTAAAAACCTCGTTTGGTAACGTCAAGAAGCTAGCTTATAAGCTAGCTTTTGAAAAGCTAGTTTGAGTAGCGTTTCAACTAATTTTTATAATATTTACAGTTATACCCTTCCCTAACTTATAAATAAATACATTTATGACATGTACTTTTATGTCATTTTATATTTTTTAGCTAGATTATCAGTTAATTTTTACCATACGTTATTTTTTATCAGTTAGCTTATAGTTTATCAGCTACCAGCTAGCTTATCAGCTAGCAGCTAGCTTATATGCTAGCTGCTAGCTTATATGCTAGCAGCTAACTTATAAGCTAGCAGCTAACTTTTCAGCTAGTGAGCTAAACACAGCCTTAGTTTTGTGTGCTAAAAAGAAAATGCAATGAAGTCCACGTGAAGTAATTAATTGATTATATGGGTTAGTTTCTAATACTCATTTGGGCCACATGGTAAATGTAATGCGTGAATTGGGCTTAGGCGGTGAGCCAAAAACAGTCGGATTAAAAGAAAGGGTTACCTATCTATAAATATATCATATATGTATCTATTTATCTATTTATACTATACTAGGATAGAACCCGTGTGCTACACGGGCTTAATCACTAAAAATTCAATTTATAATACACGCTAAAGATTCACATAAAAATCATTACAATAGATGTTATTGTAAATTATAACTATCCACTATGAGGAGTACAAAGAGGTCGAGATAAGAAAGATAATTGTTGAAATAAGAAATAGGAAAATTGGATTTATATAATCCCAACTTTTACCTATTGGCCGATAATAATCCCACATTTAAATATCCTTCTCAACAGTCCCAACTTTCACTCATATTTTTTTTAATGGACCCGTCGTTAACTTTTTTCAACACCGTTAAATATGTGATGACGTGGCTTGCTGACGTGTAATAATCTTTATTATTTTAACACTTCAATCCACATCATATGCCAAGTCAGATTTTTTCCTTTTTTTTCTTTTACACTTCGTGATTTGTGTCTAAGATTTAAAGATTGATTATAGTTTCCTTTTTCAACATTCTGTTTCAATTTCACCGGCCTCCGACGGTCCTCCGCCGGCACCGCCGTGTTCATGTAAAGCTTCAAATCCAGGGTTGATAAGTTGTACTCCGTTCAGCAAACCTCCTCCAACTATCCCACCTGGAATAGTCATGGTACGGATAGTGATCCGCGTATGACAGATCTCCCACGAACAACACCGCATGCCCTTTCACCGGGTTCATCTCTAATACGTAAGTGTAAAATTTGAGTCATAAATCTGACAAAGATCCCCTGCAGATCGATTCAACCAATTAATAGTTAATAATAATAATAATTATCTATCCAACAGTAGAATAATAGAATTAATAGAATGAATATATATATTTTTTTTGAAACCGTCCGAGCAGAGGACGCTGGAGTTCCGTTCGATTAACGCATCCGGCAACAATCGAAACGATAGCGATGGATTCGGATCTGAAAAAAGAAGGTCAAATCCGGTCTAGATTCGTTTATGAAATCGAAACAGTATTATCACCGGTACTGGAAGGTCCGTAGAAAAGATAACTCCGCTTCCAGACAGTATTATCATTCTATTAATAGAATGAATCGAATGAATTGATATGTTGTTTGTTACCCATGAGGGCGAAAGTGTAGGGTACGTCGGGTCCAACCGCGGGGGGAGAACCAGCACCGCCTTGTGCTTCCAACCTCGTAATGGTACTTCGTGTGTCAAACTCTAAATTCTTGATGTTGCCGCCGGTGGCTTTGTGCTTCTGGTTGGGGGTTTTTCTCGGCTCAGTAAACGGCGGTGGAAGAACCAGGTTCATTTTGAGTCACCCAAGACAAAATCACTGCTCTGCCCACGTGGTCTCCCTGCGTTATGTGCACCTACCACAGACCAACCCACAACGTACAACCCTATCAATGCAGATGGTACAACTATCGGTAGAAAAGAAATAAAAGAAAGCGAATACGTACCTGTTGCCGGTGGCTGGTGAAATTGAAACAGAGAAAAGGAAGTTGAAGAAGGAAACTATAATTGATTTCTAAATCTCAGACACAAAAAATGAAGTGTTAAAAAAAGGGGGGAAATCTGAGTTGGCGTATGATGAGGATTAAAGTGTTAAAAAAATAAAAAGAGTATTACACGTCAGCAGACCATGTCATCACACATTTAGCGGTGTTAAAAAAAGTTAACGGCGGGTCCATTTAAAAAAATATGAGTGAAAGTTGGGACTGTTGAGAAGGATATTTAAATGTGGGATTATTGTCCGCCAATAGGTAAAAGTTGGGATTATTTAAATCCAATTTTCCTAAGAAATATTATATTTTTATATTTAGTTATATAATTTAAATATTTAAAAATCGTAGTATAAAATAAGAATGATAATTGATATTTAATAGAAGTGAGAAGCGGGAAAATTTGTGATGAGAATGTATATGGTAATGACATGTGGCATAAATGTAATCTTTTATTAGTATTAAATAGATAATGAGAGAGGTTCAAATGAGAAGTTTGATTTGGATAAAAAAGATAAGAAGGAATCTCAGCAATTGGATCTTGATCTAATAAAAAAGGAAGGAGAGGTATTTTAGTCTTAACAACTTTTGTTGGCTTTTTATCTAGTTCCCCCATTTTTTTTAAATATTCGTAATTTTCACATACGACATTGTTTTTTTAAAAGAATTACACCATTGATGCGTAGCATCTAACGCATAAAATAAATAAATAAAAATCCCGCATTTAAATAAGCTTTTAAATTAAATTTATAATAATTGGTGCTTAATTGTTTAATATTTGAATTATTGATTTTTTTATGGGGTTTTTTATTAATATTTGAGAAATAGATAATTTTCACATTTAAAAATTGGGGTTTAATTGAGATTATTAGCATGTGATATTTACTGGTGTGTTTAATTGTTGAATTTTAGGTGTTTGGATGGTTCGCGATGATTTTAGAAGAAAATAGCAATTTATAGAAGCGAAATCGGAGATCGGATGAGAAAGTTATGAAGGATTAAAGAAAAGAAAAAAAATAATAATAAAATAACAAGCAGCAGCCCATGCTGGTTCAGCCCAGCAGTCGTCCAGCAGCCCAGACCAAGTTCTAGCAGCAGCCCAGCGCAGAAGAAGAACCCAGTGGCAGGCTTTCGAACACCTGACCTCTTGGTCCTCCAGCAAGGGTTATACCACCAGGCCAGCAACTCCTTCTTGTTTATGTTCAGATTAGAAGTAATTTATACACTCCTGCGCAGGCCCAGATCAGCAACGAGCCCAGCGACCTGTAGCCTTTCCAGCCCTATTTTTCTCATATTTAAAGCATTGGAGGCGCCGTTTTTTGCAGTTTTTCACCTCTAATAAACCCTAAAAACCCTCTCCTAGATCTGGAACTTTAAAGGAAGGATTAAAGATCAAGATTGAAGCTTTTGGATGCGAAATTTGAAGATTTTCAACACTTCGGTTTCCATTTTCTCATAGAGGCTAGATTTCTTTATCTTTTTATCTTTATTTCTTTGTTTATGAACTTATTAAAGATGCGATTTTTAAGGGGGTTTATCATGTTTAGTGGCTAGTTTTCTTGTATTCACCTAGAATTGATGATTCTTGACCCGTTTGACCTTTAAAGTTTGACTTTTTGACATAATCTTGTGAAATTGCTCTTTGATTCTGATTTGGATGCTTTGGATGAACATGTATGCATGTTTAGCTTCTGTTTTTATCATGTTATGTGGGTTAATTGATGTGGATTATAGAACTATAACCATTTATTGATTAGCTTATTGTTAATCGGTTGACTTTTTGGAGTTTATTGATTAATGCATGATCCGGAGACCTCCTACATGATAATATGATATGGATTTGGGGCTGATTTTGTGTGCATCTATATGGGATAGAGTTGACCGATTCGTTTCATGTACTAGGAAATAGCTATGCATTGTTTAGTGAGTTAGGGTGCTTATGACCATAAGATTCGAGCTCGTTTATTCGTGTTTAGAGTTTTCTAGGTCCTAGGCTATTCATTTCAGAATCATTGCATGTTTTAGGTGTCATTTAGAGAGACCTTTCTTGTGGTTTCCTTTTACGTGTGCATTTAGTCCGCTTTGACCGAAGCGATTAGACCATTGGGCAATTTTACATAGTTTTCTATCCGAGCTTCATTTAGGATTACCTTAGTGATTAGGATGTGTCTATAGTCCTATTTCATTTTGGTTTTCATCTTTAGTGGATAGTAATCGTGTTGATTAGTCAAACAAGGGGTCTTATTGGGTTTAGAGGATTCTTATCTAGGTGATACTTTTCTCCGACTGATTTTTCTATATTTGCTTTCGTTACCTGTTTGTTTTCTGCCTGCTTAGTTAATTAGTTTAGCTTTCATAATTAATTCTCAAAATCATTTTCATCGGTTAGATATTAGCAAAGATCCAGTATCGGGAGTCTACATACGCGTCCACGGATTGATATCCGGTTCTTACCAATACTTTACTACATACGACGGGTTCACTGCCCTGGTGTGTAGTTTGGTCACTTGGTGATTACCATTTAAAACTTGACCACATTTTTATAGATCCGCATCTCGCACATCAAGTTTTTGGCGCCGTTGCCGGGGACGCGCAGATTTCGAGAAAGTTCGGAGCTAGTAGTTTAGCCATTTTGCTTGCTTTCGTTACTTGTTTATTTGCATGTTTCTAGTATGTCTGCTTATTTCTGTGTTTACCTACGTGTTAGTTAGTTTATTAGCTTAGTCTAGTTTCTTTATGTTCTGTTTCTATTTTCTTTTTCGTTTTTCGTCTGTTTATGCGCATTCGTCGTCGGAGGAGTCCTTTTTCACCGTTGTCCGAGCCTGAGAGGGTTTTTCATAGACTTCGACGTTTGGAGGCATTAGTTGTTCCAGTTCCGATGGCACTTCCGCCGAGGCGCACACTCGCCGACTACGCTCGTCCCGACATCGCGGGGGCGCAACCCAGTGTCATACGCCCACCCGTGGAAGCTAACAACTTCCAGATCCAGCCTCAGACCATTTCCATGATCTTAAATTCTGTTCAGTTCGATGGATTTCCGAACGATGACCCGATGGCTCATATTTCAAATTTCCTTGAGGTTTGCGACACGTTCAAACTCAATGGCGTCACATCGGAGGCCGTTAAGTTGAGACTTTTCCCATTTTCCCTTCGCGGCGCAGCGAAGGCGTGGCTTCAGTCCCTCCCGCCTGGTTCGATTACTACTTGGGATTCTTTGACTCAGAAATTCGTTTCCAAATACTTTCCTCCATCGAAAGCCGCGATGTTCCGAAACAAGATTTATTCGTTCGTGCAGGAGGACACCGAGAGTTTGTATGAGGCATGGGAGAGGTTTAAGGAGTTGTTGAGGAAATGCCCATCTCATGGCATCGAGTTGCATCAGCAGGTGCAGATTTTCTATGGCGGTCTAAACGCCCTCACGCGCCCGACAGTTGACAGTTCCGCCGGTGGATCTCTGAGCAGCAAAACGCCAGAGGAGGCGCGTGACTTACTCGAAGAGCTTGCACTGAACGGCTACCAGTGGTCTACCACGCGTACGAGTAGACAGCCCCAGACGAGAGGGGTTCATCAGGTAGATCCCGTTACAGCTCTCTCAGCGCAGGTCGAGGCGCTCTCGCAGATGATGAAAGGGATGCAGACGAGTCAGAAGCAGATGAACCAGCCACAGGAGACACAACAGCATGTGAAATTCTGTCAGTTATGTGCTGGTCCTCATGATATTACGAGTTGTCCCATTGTTGGTAGCACCGAGCTACCAAAGCAGGTCGATTACATGGCTAGCCAGGCCCACCCACCGCCCAACCAGTATAACTACAATCAGGCTTGGAGACCAAACCAGAATTCGGGGTGGAGGCAGGAGCCGAGCAGTTCGAACCCACCGGGGTTCCAGCCACGACCACCACAGAGACAGCAGGGTGTTTACAACCCAGGGGGCAACAGACAGATCCCGGTTCAGACAGAGGATTCAGGTATGAAGAACCTGACCGACATGGTTTCTCAGTTGCTTCAGCAGAATCAGAAAGCAGCCCTTGACACTCAGAAGGTTGCTCAGCAGAATGAGTTGCGTTTTTCGAGAAATGAGCAGGAGATGAGTAACATGGGCACTCATATGCAGAATCTTGAGAGACAGATGGGCCAGCTTGCCAAATCTATGTCAGAGCGCCATCAGGGAGGTTTGCTGGGTAATACTGAGACAAATCCGCGCCAAACAGCAAAAGCGATTACCACTCGGAGTGGCAAGACCACTCAGGATCCAGTACCGCCAGCCACTGCTGAGCCGGTTGCGAGTTGAGAGATGATGAGGTGATTGAGACTGAGGTTACTGGGCAGGTGCACTCTACTAGGCTACGCCCAGCAAGTACAGCACGCCCCAAGGAGCCCGCGAGAGTCTACACACCTCCTGTTCCATATCCCACACGTTTGAGATAGGATAGAGCTGAGGAGAATTACAACAAATTTCTTGCCCTGTTCAAACAGCTTCACATTAATCTCCCATTTGTTGAGGCATTAGCACAAATGCCTAAGTATGCCAGGTTTCTGAAGGATTTGTTAAGTAACAAAAAGAAACTTGAGGAGTTGTCGACCGTTACACTGAACGAGGAGTGTTCAGCAGTTCTTCAGAACAAGCTGCCACAGAAGATGAAGGATCCCGGGAGTTTTACTATCCCGTGTTTGATTGGTAGCTTGTCCGTCAGCAATGCTCTTGCTGATCTAGGTGCTAGTATAAACTTAATGCCATATTCTGTTTTTGCGAGACTAGACCTAGGTGAGCCGACACCCACGCGCATGAGCATTCAGCTTGCTGACCATTCGGTCAAATATCCGAGGGGTATTATGGAGAACATGTTGGTTAAAGTTGATAAATTTGTGTTCCCGGTCGATTTTGTGATCCTTGACATGGATGAGGACGAGCATGTGCCTCTTATCTTAGGTCGTCCGTTTCTAGCTACCGCACGTGTCACACCCCCAATTTCCACAAACGGAGTATAACCGTGTGGGGTGTGATCCAGACCAGGATCCCAGACTTTAGTTACAACCAAACCATAACAGAGTTTATAAGTAAATCATAAAGTTTAAGTTACAGTCCAAAACAGTAAGTTTAACAGTTCAGCGGAAGCATAAACAAAGTTTTCAGTTATGGTGTTACAAAACGATGGATTTAAATGTTTGGAAATTCCGGGTTTTTCAAAAGGTATCCATAGGAAGTACTGCCGCCTCCGGTGCTGTCCATGATCCACCTAACGACCTGAAAAGAAATCAACAATCAAGTGTCAGCCAAGGCTGGTGAGTTCACTAAAGCGGTCTACACGCCACATGTAGACCTAATGTATGAATAAAGAAAGGTAAAACACAATCAATAATCATAAGGCCAGTAAAGTTCCATATCGTAGGTAGCTAGCCTATAGTTATGTACACCGGAATTGGTCGTAACCGAAGCTGACAATGTTTTGATAGGGGATACCTATGAACCTTGCCTTCCCGTGTCCATCCGGATCACGGTGGGTAGGCTAACATTGATCTCAGTCCGACCGCCAGTCGGAGGGTGCATCCCGTGCACCGCTGAGCGGGGGTGTCAATCCCCAGTAGTACTACTCAACATTACCTCGCTATTGTATATTAACGGCCCGAATGTAAGGACTTTTTATAAATAAAGCAATTCAGTGCAACATATGATATTTTGTCGGAAAATTACTCAAGTAAAGAAATACCTTTACCGTTGGGTTGCCATCCTTTACCGGATGCAACTATCTGTGCGTTATCATCCTAAACCGGATATAACAATAATAGTAAGTGAAACTCACCTTAGGGTGCACTGGTACCTAGCACTTGGTTCAACAGGTTGGTCAAAGTCAACCTATTCGGATAAATATGGCCTAATGAAATTAGAAGGTGTCGCGAGGACGAAACTAGCACATAAGCACCTAAACATGTTTCATGCAATCATACAAGTCACTTAATGCACACATAAGCCTCAAATTGGGAGAAAATCAAAAAATTGCAATTTATGTCAAAGTTGACCCAGAAAGTCAAACTTCAAGCACTTAACTAATGGCATAGCTAAAATCCACAATACTTGGAATTAGATTCTTAAATTTTACAGGCATAAACTACATATCGTTTAGGAATTGTTTAAAAAAGAATCAACTAAAAATGTTGAGAAACGAAGAAGTTATGCACATCGGAAGTTGGCACATTTTAGCATTTAGCAAACTAGTCAAAGGAAATGGAAACTTGCATATCTCATTCAAAATTTGGAATTTATGAACCAACATCTCCAGATCTTACTTTTAATATATAAACATCATTTACGGATAGCAAACACACCATTAGAACAAGATTAACATGCTCAACCAAAATGAAAAGTCCACTTTTCACAGAAAATGACAGCTTTGAGTACCCGACTTGCAGCTGTGTTTTGAGTGACCAAACGGAGGTTTTAGAAGGTGTGCGAGTAGCCGTTGTAAAGCTAAGACACAATACTTTACTAGGGAAAAAGAATCAACTGATTTCGATGAAAATTGAGTAAGTTATGACAGCTGCAAGTTGACCAAAAATTCTGGTCAAAGCTGTTAGAAATTTCCAAGTTTGCCCATGACTAGCATTTCAATTTTATGCTAACATTTGATCAAATTAACACCTACCAACAAGTTTATAATCAACATAACACGTAATTTCTGTCATGAACAAGATCATACCATAACCATATCAAAATCTCATCATGTGGCTAGCAAATATGCACATTACAAGTTGACCCATTTTGCATAAAGTTAACTAGTTTATGAAGATTTGAAAATGGCATAACTCACTCAAATTTTGGGTTTTAAACTTCAAATGCTCCAGATCCTACACTTAATATATATACCACAATTCCAAATAGCAAACACCTCAATATACTAAGGTTTACATGTCCGACCCGTTTGGAAAATCTACTTTTTAAGTTTCTTAACAGCTTTGCATACCAGTTTTGTAACAGCAGTTTGGGTGACCAAACGAAGGTTTTAGAAGGCGTGTAAATAGCCGTTGTAAAGCTAAGACATCCTAGTTTATCATGCAACAAGAACCAACCAGTTTCGATTAAAAATGATCAAGTTATGGCCGTCGGAAGTTGACCAAAATTTCTGGTCAAAGCTGTTAGGAAATTGATGTTTACCAAAATTCTCAAACTTGATTCCTATGCTACCAGATGACCACCAAACACACACTAACATAATTATAAGCATAATAACATATGAATTCTGGTCCTAACAAGTTCATGGCAAGAACACACCAAAATCATACCAATTTCTCATCATTTCACTAACACACTTAAGCACATTGCACCCAATTCATAACCAAACATGATTTCCACCTCAAGAACACATAACATATGCTTATAGATGAAATTTTCCAGATTTGGAGCCCTCTTCAAATCTGACCCGAAAAGAAATCCCACAAAACTTGAGCTACAACTAGTCTTGAAGGCATACCCACAACACATTAAGCATACAAACCTAATCTAACACACATGCATCACCCAATTTCGAAAAATTTAAAATTAGGGCTTACAATTTGGAAGAAATCGCAGGTAGGAGAGGAGAAGAGGAGAAGAAGAAGCTTCCTTGATGTTTCTTGGAGCTTGTAGAAACTAGCACATAAGCACCTAAACATGTTTCATGCAATCATACAAGTCACTTAATGCACACATAAGCCTCAAATTGGGAGAAAATCAAAAAATTGCAATTTATGT
>JBCNJP010013651.1:0-12058 GCA_039602395.1 Deinandra increscens subsp. villosa
GATAGGAGTGGCAAGTACATGAGGTGGTGGTTCTCTGTAAACCGATGCGTCAATTCCGATTTTATGACCCGGTGGATCTTCTTCGTTTTGGTGAAAGAGATATAAAGCTTCTGGCCACCCAACCCATTCTTGCTGACGAGACTGATATGGTAAATGCTGTAAGGGTTGGCATCTTCGATGGAGCAGCTAAGAAGATTGTAGAGAAGGGATGGTGGTTTAACAACGTTCAAACCTCATTCAGATTTGACTTGCTGCTGCCGTGAAGAGGACTAATGGTTCATGCCTAGGGGAAGATTGTAGGGCTATTATTTATAAGGCATGAACATTAGTGGGCTTTGGGTTTGGGCTTATTAGATATTGGGCTAGTTAGTGTTTATGATTGGGCCATGTGGGCTTCCAGCTAGGTTTGCGATTTTGGCATGAGGCTATATAAGCCTCTCTTGTAACCGTTTATGATTAAGCATTCTAAATACAAAGTTTACGATTTCTTCAAAGTTCCTTGTGTTCACGATTTCATTGGATTGCTTCTAGTAGACGGTTTTCATTCAAGGCTTCATCTTTATTCAAGATCTAGCTTATTCTTCTACTATTTCTCTTGATTCAATCTTTCACGAGGATTCCGCACTCGTGTTAGATCTTGATATCGTGTGTTCGGGTATTTTTCGGACCTACAACTACCAAAACTCTAACTAAAACACAAAAATAAAACCTAAATATCTTCAAAGCTAATTCCAGTATCCACATGTAGCAAACTTGAAGGTACATTTTATTTCATGCAATAATCAACTAAATTAACCCAAAATCATCCTTAGATTCATAACCGTGACCCGGTACATAAACACGATTAAACCATCATGTTTTTGTTTTACCGTTTGTTGCTTATATATTTCTTATTTTGTTAACTTATGTTTATAGCTTTATTCTAGACTAAACATGTAAACGTAATAAATGGACGACCTATTGAGATGTGGATATTGGATTACTTAGTAATGGACACACTACTTGCTTAACAAAGCTGATTTCCTTGAGTACTAAATTATTGAATTGTAATTTCAGTAATTAATAAGTTTTAATCTTATCAATGCTATTTCTTTTCGGGGTAACTCATTCATGATTAGATTGGTCTTATTTCTTTTTTGTGGTAACTCATTCATGATTAGATTGGTCATGTTATCGTAGTTTATGCTTAACTTTTAACTCAACAAGATTTGACTGAATCTAACGCGCCGCAACGTGCCGCAACGCGCGCGGCATTTGTCTATTATTATTATTATTAATATTATTACTATTATTATTATTATTATTATTATTCGTATTATTTTACTTTTCAGGATGATGGCGTTCAATCCTCAAACCGGTCCGGAAGCCAGTTTGATTTAAACCAGGCGAGACTTTCAATAATAAATTTGATGTGATTAATTAACTCTGTATTGTTAAAACATATTAATGATGTTGTTGTTTTAGGAACCTAATTATGTATAAGGATCACATTCTCCTGATTGGAGTCAACTTCCTGAAATCGGTTCTTTTAATCCTCAAATGAACCAAGAGTATCAATATGATCAGGGGTATGTTTATGGACAGGGGTCACAATCTTCTTGGGCCCCTCACGTCGGTCATGATTATGACGGTGATAACTACGACTTCGGTTGTGGACCTTCAACGGTTCCTCTTGATGACCCATCATCACCCCCCTCAATGAAGCATGAACAGGTGAATAGTGACGAAGGTTCACCGAACCGACCCGATGGGGATTTCTATATCCGCCCAAAGGACGTGGATTACGATTTCGGAGACACGGTAACAAGACATAATTTGAACTTAAACAAACTACTAATATTTTTTCTCCTATGTAAGTCTGTCTGATAACATTGTAATTATTATAGGTTTTCAGGCATTCTGACCAGGTGTTCGAGTGGGTTAAATAATTAGGTTTTTCCCATGGCTATGCGTTCAGTAAGAAACGGATGAAGCCTAACAAAATCACACGTTTTATTTCGAAGTTGTGGATTCATTGTGATCATGGTGGAGAACCTTCCTTACCGGTACCCTTAGAAAATCTGGTAGTAAAAAGTGTAATTGTCCTTTCGTGTTGGTAACGACATACGACAAAGGGGCGGGGCGTTTTAAGATGGAGCAAACATTCCCTCAACATAACCATTCTCCATCAAGGTATATGGAGGGTCATTCACATGCCACGAGATTGTCTACCGAGCAAGAGAATATTGTTGTGCAGCTTGGCGAGCAAAATATGGCGTCACGTGACATTCAAGCGACCTTAAGGATGACGGCAATGGCGATGGTTTGTCGTTCTGTGTTGTGCTTTCAGTTTTCTCTCTCATTCTCTTGCAGATCTGGACATTGTAGGCCGGATGTAACACCCCAACCCGTAAAGGCTCGAGATATCACTATTACAGATATCAAACCAAAAACGTCCTTCAAAAATAAAATAAGGTCCAAAGTCTTAACGAAATTCTAGACAATCCAAACCCAACAATCATTCAAAGGAAATCCTAATTAATGTCTTATTTAAAATGCTGAAATAAATAAAATAAAGTCTCGATTCCACTTGCTCTCATCCCCGAGTCCCCGAGATTTTCCTGATTACCTGGAATAAGAACATAACAAACACACAAAAGAAAATACGGCTGAGCCAAAAGTTGCTCAGTAACGGAGAAACCATAGTAAACGAATAAGGACCACACGCGGAAACTATTTCAAAACAAGACATGTGACCGAACAGAACTAAACATAACATATAACTGAATTTAACGGAACATATAACAGAATACATATCAAATCTACACGACACTTAATCAAGAAAATAGTCGTGTAACATATAAGGGAGTACCCATAGAGCCAGAACAGAGGTGTACATAGCTAGCTAGGCTAATGTACGAGTAGAGATGGCGTGTGCGGCGTACACACGTTACCCCATCCCCCATATAACATATAACTTATAACATATAACGTATAACTGAACTAGGATCGATCCATACGCCTCTAGTGGCCTAAGTACTACACAAGCACCTAATAGAGACGCCGTGAGTATTATAAAGCACCTCACGAAAATGCCTCATCATATACGCCCATATGACGGATCAGAAATGCTCGGGTACAGAGTAACAAACATATAAGGCAAATATCCTGAATAGTAACTAGCCTATGGGAACATGCAATAATGAGTACAAGTTTAATAAGTGTACCGCATGCTACAACGATTAGGCTACTTAAATCTGAGCATATAACATATTAACTTTTACGAAACAAAACTGAATATCTAAACTAATCAAGCGGACCAAAACGTGTCAAATGCCGAAGGCCAAATGGGTCGTAACCCGGAATAGAGATAAATGATACTATAAGTGACAAAGGGTCGGAATCCGTACCTTAGACAAATAGCGAAAGACGAGCAATAGATGGGTCGCTTTTAATGCATGCGTGAACCTATAATTTTATTATTGTTGCATTAGATATATATATATATATATATATATAATTTCCATTAAGTTTGTGGTCGGATTGCATTAGGAGCCCTGGCCTAGCCACATATTAACTACTTTAAAATTTGTCATGGCATTCTACCCTTTAAAACTTACTGTGTGGACTTACAAACCAATATTATATTGCAAGTACCTAACTTAGTAATTTGGATGCATGTGGATACCAGCTCTCATTTAGTGGCTACCCATTTGGGACTTACAATTGAAAATAGTTGAATCAAGTGATGGACCATGCTTGCTACGTGGGATATTAGGGTGGGTAAAATTTTGTATGCACCAATGTAAAAGAACTCATTTCCATGCCATAAATCCACATGTTTCCATATTACAATTTGTGCCAAAGATGCTAAGGATTTTGGAAGTTTCACTGTGACAGTGAGTGTAAGTGCAATCACAATAGAAGTAAAATAAAGGTAGGTCCTTTGTGTGGTTAGACAACAACAATGATCAGGGAACTCAAAGCCTAAACTTCATAACCATTTAAGCTAAAACATGGGTCTGCAATATGAAAAAAAAACATAACAATCGAAGGCTTAGAGTAGGATTATTTGTACGTGTATTTGAGTTCACTATTTTATATTAGTCGCTGGAACACTTAGGGGTCACAAAATATATGTAGATGGAGTCACAAAGAACCGAGTTCCATACCTCAAACACGAACAAATAGTAGTTCCCGAACAAGAGGACTTGATCGGTTAAACAGACCGCCAAAAGCTACGAGGCTAGACTAGTATTCAAAACGAAAACGGGTCAATTCCATGATTGATCTGCGATGTGATTTCAACAGTAACGGAACAAGTCGAACGTTACCTGAATAGTCGGACAAGAACCAATTGAATATCGAGATCGCAACGACGACAGTACTCGGTGCTTAAGGTGCTGGTCTTTTATTGATCCGGTAGCGAACAGGTGCTTTCACAATGCACCAAATCGTGCAATGTTTTGATGCCGGTTACGATGGTTGACCACAGGTGCGGTGGGGCTGCTCAGAACAAACCGGAGAAGAAAATATTTAAAAAAAAACTTCCGTAGAAGTAGAGTTACATATCGAAGAGTGATTAGGCAAAAAGGGGTACCTATAATCGTGAATCGGAACCGTTGAGAGGAACAAAACTAGACACAATCGTACCGGTGATAATGACAGTAGCTATGTCGCTCCCGGACCTCGATTGTTAGCTCCTTTGCTGCAACCGGTTATGGTTATCGATGGGGAAGGACGGTGGCGCAGGGAGGTTTGCGACGGCGGCGATTTGACGGTAGCTTGAAGAAGGAGGAGCGCAGAGATTTGTGGCATCGAATGAGAGGCTGAACGGGTTTATATGGCAACAAATTTCACCGAATCACTTCCGATTTCTCTGTTTAATTCGTTAGATGGGATAGACTTCGATTTGAGTTTAGTGTCAATCGCTACGGCGAAGAAAACGGGAGGCTAAAATTTGACATTGGAAGTCAAATCCAATTTGTATGTATGCGATCAGGTTTACCAAATTTATTTACTTATTCTCTTTTTTTTTTTAAACGAACAACTATTAGATTATTATTATTATTATTATTATTATTGATTATTATTATTATTATTATTATTATATTTAGGGTATTATAATTCTATTATGAAAATAGAGGGTATTACAATTCTACCCTCCTTAAAAGAAATTTCGACCGCGAAATTTGCTAGGTACGGATAACCGAGGGAACCTATGACGTGACGAGTTCAAAACATGGCTTGTAGCACTCTAAGTCAAACACATCCTTTTAGAACATAACGTAAAAGCACCTACTAAAAGTCAGAGTCAAAAGTAGAACGTACCGAATGTAGTAATATGAGATACTAAGATGTGAACAAATCTGGGTATTGAGAACGAATCGAATCTTCCAATTCCCAAGTAGCTTCGCGTGTAGAATGATTCTTCCATAGAACCTTAACGAAAGGAATAGTCTTACGACGCATAACACGTTCTTGTCGATCCAAAATAGCTTCAGGTTCTTCTTCGAGAGATAAGTCTTCGCGAATAAGATGGAGCGGATAGTTCACGACATGAAGCGGATGATAATTATATCCTCTTAAAAGAGATACGTGAAACACGTTATGCACCTGAGAAAGTTGAGGCGGTAAGGCTAAACGATATGAAGATTCTCCAACCCTATCCAGAATTTCAAATGGTCCAATGAACCTAGGGCTGAGTTTTCCCTTAATACCAAAACGACGAACGCCTCGGCAAGGAGATACTTTCAGAAATACACGGTCACCTTCATTAAACTCTAATTCACGACGATGTCGATCTGCGTAACTCTTTTGTCTACTTTGTGCTTCTTTTAGTTTTTCCCGGGCAACACTGACTTTTTCATTTGTAATCTGAACTAACTCGGGTCCTTCAATCATCCTCTCACCAACCTCTTCCCAATATATGGGTGCTCTACACTTACGTCCATATAGTAACTCGAATGGTGCCATGTCAATACTAGCTTGCCAACTATTGTTGTAAGCAAATTCAACCAAGCAGAGATACTCGTCCCAGTTCCCTGTCCACTCTAAGGCACAAGCTCGTAGCATGTCCTCGAGTGGTGTGAATAGTGCGCTCTGATTGACCGTCGGTCTGAGGATGAAATGCAGTACTAAACTTCAGCGTTAGTGCCCCACGCGGCTTGAAAGCCTTTCCAAAAACGTGAAGTAAAACGTGGGTCTCGATCTAGACACAATAGAAGACGGGGTACCATGAAGCCTTATGATCTCCTCAGTAACATACCTCAGACAATTTACTAACTGAAACATCCCTGCTTGAATTGGAAGGAAGTGAGCAGACTTTGTTAACCTATCGACCACAATCCATATAGCATCATTTCTTCTTGAAATGTCTTCGGTAACCCTGCTAACAAAATCCATCGATATTTCATCCCATTTCCATACCAGGAATAGGTAGCGGCTGAAGCAAGCCACTAACTCCTCTGATGCTCGATCTCTAACCTGCTGACAAGTAAAGACATCTACTAGACATACCTAGCCACATCACTCCTTCATATCCACTCCACCAAAACGTGCTGACGAAGGTCCCGATACATCTTTGCAGATCCTGGGTGTATAGAAAATGGTGAACTGTGTGCCTCAGCTAACAACGAATTCTCGAAGAGTGGAATCATTTGGCACACATAATCGTTTTCCACACCAAACTACTCCATGTTCATCAACCCTGAACTCTGACTGTTTACCAACCTTAAGATTTTGCAAGAGTAGCCCAAAGCTCACCGTCATATTGTTGTGCATCTTTAATCCGAGAGATCAAGTCAGACTCTATTTGAAATTTGGCGAGATACCCGTCAGTCCTGCTAGTATGAAGAACAATACCCAACCGGCCAAGATCAGATATAATCTGAGGCTGCAAACAATAAGAAGCTATCGATCCATAGTTCTTCCGGCTAAGAGCATCGACTACTGCGTCAGCCTTCCCTAGCGCCATCTTCTTTGTCTCATGTTCCATTCTTTGTGCGTGAAGATATACTTCAAACTCTTGTAATCAATGAAGATATCACAAGTCTCTCCATATAAGTAGTGACACCAGATCTTCAACGCAAAATAACGGCAACGAGTTCAAAGTCATGTGTCGAATAATTAACCTCGAAAGGTTTAAGCTATCAGGAGGAGTAAGAGATAACCTCACCATGCTGCATCAACACACACCCAAGCCTTTTCTTAAAAGCGTCGTTATAAATCTGGTATCCACCATAGCCCAATGGGAGTGTAAGAATAGGGGCAGACACCAGTCTCTTGCTTAATTCCTCAAAACACTTCTCCCGGTCATCACTCCAAGAGAAATTAACTCATTTACTCGATAACTGCATTAGGGCCAAGCGATGATAGAAAATCCTTCGACAAATCTATGATAATAACTGGTAAGGCTAAGAAAACTCCGAACCTCGGAGGCAGATATAGGTCTAGGCCATTTAGTGATTGCCTCAACTTAGCTAGATCCATAGTAATATCGTCTGCAGAAACGACATGACCCAGAAAATATACTTGGCTTAGCCAGAAATCGTACTTTGAGAATTTAGCATAAAGCTTCTTCTGACGCAGAGTCTCGAGCACACTACGAAGATGATTTTCATGTTCCCCTTTACTCTATGAATATACCAAAATTGTCATCGATAAAGAATATAACAAACTTATCAAGAAAGTCACGAAAAATTCGGCTCACCAGGTCCATAAAAACTGTCGGAGCATTTGTCAGTCCAAATGGCATAACCAAGAACTCACGGTGATCATACCGAGTGCGAAACACTGATTTAGAAACGTAAGAATATTTGATCTTTAGTGGATGATATCCAGAACTCAGATCAATCTGGGGAAAACACTTTGCGCGCTGAAGTTGGTCGAATAAACCGTCAATACGATGTATCGGAGATCGATTACATATGGTGATCTTATTCAACTGGCAATAGTCAATGCAGAGTCTCGTAGAACCGTCTTTCTTCTTCACGAACAAGACCGACGTGCCCCAAGTTGAGACACTCGGTCTAATCAATTCGAGCTCCAATAACTCATGTAACTGCTCCTTGAGCTCCTTAAGTTCCAGAGGTGCCATACGATACGGTGCCTTAGAAATTGGTTCAAGGACAAGAACAAAATCACTAATAAACTCTACCTCACAGTTAGATGGAGGTCCAATCAAACGTTCAGGAATTCACAAAAGATAAGATAATCGAATACATTTGGCTTGATGATAGAAAACTTAAATGAATCTTGAAATCTCAGACGGTCATGTGATATGAACTTTAGAGCCTTTAAGTTTTCTTATAGATAAGTTTGAGAAATTGCAGGCCTTTGTAGAGAACATGATGAATGTGATATTCAATCATACCACGATGTCGGGAAAGCTAAATCATATGAACATATGGATCTACATCACGGATTTGATAGACGGGATCGGATCGAAAAATTTCAAAAAAAAAACGTAAGATTATTCAAAAAGTCCCTACCTAAATCAAAGCAAAATTAGTTGCATGAACATATTTCCTCTTGGTAGGGGCATCATCCCTATGTTATTCCAATGCGCAGTAACATATGTAGAAAATTAGAATCGTTTGTTGATAGAGAGGATCATAAACATCATAAATACAATTCGACATAATGCATATCACAGGAGACTTATACGGATTAGTAAAAATGCTAAGATGAATCCTAAGAGACTTAAAATAATCAAAGGGACATGAATCTACATAATAGGATTCCAGAAGCGCACATATGTACTGTAAATTCACGATTACGTTCTAGAACCGTAATCGTCAATGTACCTTACAACTATGCCCTAACTATCCTCCCTTCATGCATCATAATGATTAGGCTAGCTAAAATGATGTGGATGAGCAAATGGTAACCACGTGATGAAGAGATGACAAAGTTTCATTAGGTAACTCAAGTGCTATCTAACAGAGATGCATCACGTTTATATATATACACAGATCTTGCAGAATATGTCTTGCGGCATGCTTAGTAGCAAAGTCTTAATCAAGCGTGAACAGGTTCACCGGAGATTATGATATCTAAGTCGTGCCACAAGATTTTCAGAAGTCTTCCTTACGATCTGATAAAAGCTGGAACATTGAAGCGAAACAAGAATAATGACGTGATGAAATAACTTAAGAAAATCCCATGAAGCGGGGAAGGTCCTACAATTAACGATAAAGAGACCTCTAACAGGTTAAACTAGATTAAAAAAAACAGACTATAACGAAGATTAACCAGAAGATGATATTCTAACCCAATGTCTACCCATTACCTCACAGGTTTACTTTTAAGGTTTAAGTTTTCTACAAGAAAGAACCTTGCTCTGATACCATAATTGTAACACCCCAACCCGTAAAGGCTGAGATATCACTATTACAAATATCAAACCAAAACGTCCTTCATAATTATAGCAAAGTCCAAAGTCTTAAAGGAACCGACAACCAAAACAAATCAAAAGTCCAAGGGAAATCCTAATTAATGTTTTATTTATTTAAAATGCTGAAATAAACTGAAGTCTTGATGCCACTCGCTCTCATCCCTGAGCCCCCAGATTTCCCTGATTACCTGGAATAAGGACATAGCAAACACACAAAAGAAAAATACGGCTGAGCCAAAAGTTGCTCAGTAACGGAGAAACAATAGTAAACGAATAAGGACCATAAGCGGAAACAATTTCAAAACGAGACATGTGACGGAACAGAACTGAACAGAACATATAACTGAATTTGACGGAACATGTAACATAATACATATCAAATATTCACGACAATTAATCAAGAAAAATAGTCGTGTAACATATCATGAAGTACCCATAGAGCCAGAACAGAGGTGTACATAGCTAGCTAGGCTAATGTACGAGTAGAGATGGCGTGTGTGGCGTACACACGTTACCCCATCCCCCGTATAACATATAACTTATAACATATAACATATAACGTATAACTGAACTAGGATCGATCCATACGCCTCTAGTGGCCTAAGTACTACACAAGCACCTAATAGAGACGCCGTGAGCATCATTAAGCACCTCACGAAAATGCCTCGTCATTTACGCCCATATGACGGATCAGAAATGCTCGGGTACAGAGTAGCAAACATATAAGGCAATTACCGAATATAATAAATCCAAAGGGACATGCAATAATGAGTACAAGTCTACTAAGTGTATTGCATGCTAAGAGACATTAATCAGAACCGTATAACATGTTAACTTTTACAAAACAAAACTGAACATTTAAACTAGTCAAGCGGACTAAGACGGTGTCAAATGCCGAAGGCCAAATGGGTCGTAACCCGGAATAGAGAAAAATGATACTAACAGTGACAAAGGGTCGGAATCCGTACCTTAGACAAATAGCGAAAGACGAGCAATAGATGGGTCGCTTTTAATGCATGCGTGAACCTATAATTTTATTATTGTTGCATTAGATATATATATATAATTTCCATTAAGTTTGTGGTCGGATTGCATTAGGAGCCCTGGCCTAGCCACATATTAACTACTTTAAAATTTGTCATGGCATTCTACCCTTTAAAACTTACTGTGTGGACTTACAAACCAATATTATATTGCAAGTACCTAACTTAGTAATTTGGATGCATGTGGATACCAGCTCTCATTTAGTGGCTACCCATTTGGGACTTACAATTGAAAATAGTTGAATCAAGTGATGGACCATGCTTGCTACGTGGGATATTAGGGTGGGTAAAATTTTGTATGCACCAATGTAAAAGAACTCATTTCCATGCCATAAATCCACATGTTTCCATATTACAATTTGTGCCAAAGATGCTAAGGATTTTGGAAGTTTCACTGTGACAGTGAGTGTAAGTGCAATCACAATAGAAGTAAAATAAAGGTAGGTCCTTTGTGTGGTTAGACAACAACAATGATCAGGGAACTCAAAGCCTAAACTTCATAACCATTTAAGCTAAAACATGGGTCTGCAATATGAAAAAAAACATAACAATCGAAGGCTTAGAGTAGGATTATTTGTACGTGTATTTGAGTTCACTATTTTATATTAGTCGCTGGAACACTTAGGGGTCACAAAATATATGTAGATGGAGTCACAAAGAACCGAGTTCCATACCTCAAACACGAACAAATAGTAGTTCCCGAACAAGAGGACTTGATCGGTTAAACAGACCGCCAAAAGCTACGAGGCTAGACTAGTATTCAAAACGAAAACGGGTCAATTCCATGATTGATCTGCGATGTGATTTCAACAGTAACGGAACAAGTCGAACGTTACCTGAATAGTCGGACAAGAACCAATTGAATATCGAGATCGCAACGACGACAGTACTCGGTGCTTAAGGTGCTGGTCTTTTATTGATCCGGTAGCGAACAGGTGCTTTCACAATGCACCAAATCGTGCAATGTTTTGATGCCGGTTACGATGGTTGACCACAGGTGCGGTGGGGCTGCTCAGAACAAACCGGAGAAGAAAATATTTAAAAAAAAACTTCCGTAGAAGTAGAGTTACATATCGAAGAGTGATTAGGCAAAAAAGGGGTACCTATAATCGTGAATCGGAACCGTTGAGAGGAACAAAACTAGACACAATCGTACCGGTGATAATGACAGTAGTTATGTCGCTCCCGGACCTCGATTGTTAGCTCCTTTGCTGCAACCGGTTATGGCTATCGATGGGGAAGGACGGTGGCGCAGGGAGGTTTGCGACGGCGGCGATTTGACGGTAGCTTGAAGAAGGAGGAGCGCAGAGATTTGTGGCATCGAATGAGAGGCTGAACGGGTTTATATGGCAACAAATTTCACCGAATCACTTCCGATTTCTCTGCTTAATTCGTTAGATGGGATAGACTTCGATTTGAGTTTAGTGTCAATCGCTACGGCGAAGAAAACGGGAGGCTAAAAATTTGACATTGGAAGTCAAATCCAATTTGTATGTATGCGATCAGGTTTACCAAATTTATTTACTTATTCTTTTTTTTTTTTAAACGAACAACTATTAGATTATTATTATTATTATTATTATTGTTATTATATTTAGGGTATTATAATTCTATTATGAAAATAGAGGGTATTACACCG
>JBCNJP010013652.1:0-12054 GCA_039602395.1 Deinandra increscens subsp. villosa
ATATATATATATATATATATATATATATATATATATAGAGAGAGAGAGAGAGAGAGAGAGAGAAAGGATAAAATGAAAACCCACTTGAGTTGGAAAAACCATGAAAACTTTTCAAAAAACGGGTAAAAAATTCGTTTTTTTTTCTAAATTTTTTTATGGTAGTTCTCTATGTTATAGAGCTCCCCTTTATTGAAAAAAATCAAAAAAACGCCTACTCGATTTTTTTTAAAAAATTCTCAAAAAATTGTTTTTTTGCATATACTTAGTATCTCGGCCAAAACGGGGGTAAAAAATCATGTTTTTATTTTCATATATTTTTTTATACATTCTACATCCCATTTTAATACTTTTGGTGAAAAAAAATCAAAAAAGCGCCTAGGAAATAATTTTATAAAAAATAATTAGTGTTTTATTTACATACGTAAGAAGCGAAATTTACATATGTAACTGGGCTTTTTTCACATATGTAACGTGAAAAATTCCAGATTTTGGAAATTTTTTATAAAAAAAAACCCATAGGCGGTTTTTTGATTTTTTTTCACCATAGGGATCGATATAAGGCAAAGAATCACTAAAAAAATTTTTAAAAAAATAAAAAAATTTTGGCCTCGTTTTTGAAGAGTTTCCATGGTTTTTCCAACTCAAGTGGGTTTTCAATATATCCTTACCCTATATATATATATATATATATATATATATATATAAATATATATATATATATATATAGGGAGAGGATCATTTGAGAACCAATTTGGTTTGAGAACTAAAAAGAACTAATTTGAGCCACATGTTTATTACATGTATCCCCCCTCCCATGAATTGTAGTGGTTCCCCCCTGAAATGTGTGGTTGAGATTTAGTTCTCAAAAGTTCTCAAAATAAAAAGTTCTCATTTGAGCCTAACCCTATATATATATATATATTATATAGGGAAGGGTTCCGTGTAGACCCCTTAAATTTTGTAGACCCCGTAGACCCCTATAAAACTCAATAAAAATAAAACTCAGTGTTGTAAATTTGTTTTTTTTTTATTACGATAAGCTTTTAAGAACCAAAAAAATAAATAAATAAATTTAAAAAAAACAAAAAACATTAAAAATCGAACATTTTAAGACAATGAGTTTTAAAATAATGAGTTTTAAACGCAACACTGAGTTTTATTGAGTTTATTGAGTTTTAAACTCATTGATTTTTAAAACTCATTGTCTTAAAATGTTCAATTTTTAATGTTTTTCGTTTTTCTTTTTTTTTAATTGTCTTTTTTTGTTCTTAAAAGCTTATCGCAAATTAAAAAAACTAAATTAACAAAACTGAGTTTTATTTTTAGTGAGTTTTAATGAGTTTTATTGAGTTTTATAAGGGGTCTACGGGTCTACGAAAAATAAGGGGTCTACACAGATCTTTTACCTATATATATATATATATTACATCAAAAGGTTATTTTCTTATCGTAAATAATATATATGTATACGTAAATAATATCACATAATATTATAACAGAATGTAAGAAAGCTAATTACAATTTATTGGACAAGTTAGTCAAGTTTGGATCACCGACGGAGACATTACATCACCACCCGATCATCTTCAATCTCTATCAGGAGAAAACTCACCACTCGTGAGAAAATCTCTGGCCCAACTTATAAACTCTGTTTTTTTTATTTTTATTACAAGTGGGACTTGTACACCAGACCTTATTGTAAAGGGTCATACACTTGCCACTAAAATAAGCTAAACTTTACCACTAGGTAAGCCATTAGGTGTTATTTATGGCCAAATTACGTGACAATAAGTTCATGAATTGTTTTTATATACCCACTTACATAAAAAGTCAAACCAAGTACATACACACGCGTTTTCAAAGTTGACCTCATAAATAATATATAGAATAATTAAGGAGAACCCAAATTATTTGAGATAAATTAAGAACTACTAATTTAACAAACCGGCTCCAGTTAACCAATAAATATCCATCGCCGATTTTGTATATAGGCATCACTACTTTACATAGTTCAACCTTTGTATCATCGTTGCATGCAATCTTGTCATTTAACTAAAGATGAACAGGATCATGGCCAACCTCCAAAGATTTGGGAGGATTAGAAACCTTCACACCATCGTATCTAAAGAAACCATTAAACCGTCTTCTTCAACACCTCTTCACCTCAAAACTCGTATTCTTTCACCGATTGATCACCTTTCTCCGTGCATTCACATGCCATGGGTTTTCTTCTACCAAAACTACACTAATGGCGATATCAACATCCTAAAGAAGTCGTTATCACAGTCTTTAACATCATATTATCCTTTTGCAGGTAGGCTTCTTGCACCTGGTGCAACTCACATCGACTGTAACGATGAAGGAGTTGAGTTTCTCGAAGCGTCTATCGATAGCCGAATAGATGACTTCATTCTCAAGGAAGATCAAGACGAAACCTTTGACCAACTCGTTCCTAATGCTCTAGGTTGTGCGGCTGACAAAACTAGCACTGATATGATCGCTGTCCAGCTGAGTCATTTCACTTGTGGTGGAGTTGCGGTGGCTGTGGCTGTATCACACAAGGTCGCTGATGCATTCACGACGGTCAACTTCGTCAACCACTGGGCCACCATTACACGTGGAGGATCACCAATAAATCCTACTTTCTTTTCTCCCTCCATGGGTAACTTTAAGATTCCTGAACCCTCGGTGGTGGAAACACCCAAAGTAGTTAAATATGCAATAAAGAAATTTGTGTTCCCTAATTCAAAGCTGAAGGAGTTGAAGAATAAGATTAACGCCATGGGTACAAGTCCGGTGAACCCTACCCGGGTTGAGTCATTGACATCTTTGTTATTTAAATGTGTAGTGGGTGCAACCATAACAAAATCAGGTTCCTTACAACCATCAAACTTGGTTCAAGTGGTGAACTTGAGAGGAAAAACTAATGCAGATTTCCCTGAATTAGCTCCAGGAAACTTTTATGCAGCGGTAGTTGAGATGGTCAGGCATTCAGGTCAAATAGAGCTGAATGAGGTGATTACCCGTCTGAGGAAAGAAAGAATGGAGCTTCAACAAGTAAAGGATGAAGAAGAAACATGCAACAAGTGTATGGACACTTGGCTGATGATGATGGATGAGCAAATTCAAACTTACGTAATTTCAAGCGTGTGTAGGTTTCCTTTTTACCAAGTGGATTTTGGCTGGGGAGAACCTGCACGAGTAATGTTAAGAATGGGACACTCGGCTACAAGTTTTCTTGTTCTCATGGATACTCCGTCTGGAGATGGTATTGAAGCAACCGTGCGAATCGAAGAAGAAGAAATGAGTATCTTCCAAAAGGACAAAGAGCTTCATGCACATACTCGAGACATATGAAAATTTATGTTTGCTTCAATAAAACCAAAAAGGTTGGCTTATTTTGGGAATCACATTTAATTGATAATCCTCGGTTACGAGTATTAACTAACTAGTATCTGTACCCGCACATTGCACGGATGACTTTAAACCATTAAATTTTTTAGCTTAAAGATATGTGGTATGTGCCTTGGAAATATCACATAAGGAATAAAATACCTGTCTACAAAAAACAAAATCAAAATATTAAACTGAAGTTGAAACTTGAAACACAATCTCAGAACTGCCAGCGTGTTTGTTTCTTTTCTTTCTTGCAACCTATGCGGTTTCATCTACCCATGAACATTGCGAAATTCTAAAGTGCTGAGTAGTAAATAAATGCATATAGAAGTAATAGGAAAAAATAGGACTCGTTCAGTCAGTAGTCAAATGTGTTTAACGCTTCGCAGCAAGTATGATGTCTCTTTCGATTGCCTTAAAACTGAAATTGATATTTGGTTAGTCCCCATATCCTTGTTCAACTAGCAATCTCCTAACTTGTTCTTGCTTCTCAAGATACTTGAAGACTCTTGTGTTCCATGCCAGAGTCTTCATCATCGAGAAACTATAGAGTTTGCAGGTCCATCTTATCTGATCATCACATCGGTTATAAAGATCATCTAGATCCTAATTAGAGTTTACAAGAGCTCTAGCTCTCATATCAAATTAAACAAAGAAATTATTGTATTGTATCGTGAGAGTTATAATTAGAGTTAAGTAAGAGAGACATTTATATATATAGGAAAATTGGCCTGTAATAATACAAGTTTTCACTCTTTGGCCAATAATAATATGAGTTTTTGAGTTGGTCTGTAATAATACCAGTTTTCGAACTATTGGACTGTAATAGTATGCCGTTAGTTTTTACTTAACCGGGTTAAATCCCTGCCTACGTGGCTGTCCACGTGGCTTCATTAATCATATGTGGCATTTTTAAGTGGGGGTTTTAAAAAGGAAAATTGGCCTGTAATAATACAAGTTTTCACTCTTTGGCCAATAATAATATGAGTTTTTGAGTTGGTCTGTAATAATACCAGTTTTCGAACTATTGGACTGTAATAGTATGCCGTTAGTTCTTACTTAACGGGGTTAAATCCCTGCCTATGTGGCTGCCCACGTGGCTTCAATGTATTTCTTTTAACAAAAGACTATAGTATAAGGACTAGTTTTGTAATATTTCTAAACTTCATTTTTGTTTTTTATTAAGATATAAAGAAAAAAAAAGGAAAAGGAAAACAGGAAGAACAAACAGCCGTAACCACCCTCCGTCGCCATCGCACCTGCCGCCACCCACCCGTCCGCCGCCATCGGCGGAGCTAATGTAACAGCCCCCGCAAAGAGGGAGAAAAGGGGAAAAGTTCAGATCTAGGTTTGAAGAAGAAATCGGAATCCACATAGGCAGAGCTAATGTAACAGCCCCCACTATAGTCTTTTGTTAAAAGAAATACATTGAAGCCACGTGGGCAGCCACATAGGCAGGGATTTAACCCCGTTAAGTAAGAACTAACGACATACTATTACAGTCCAATAGTTGGAAAACTGGTATTATTACAGACCAACTCAAAAACTCATATTATTATTGGCCAAAGAGTGAAAACTTGTATTATTACAGGCCAATTTTCCTTTTTAAAACCCCCACTTAAAAATGCCACGTATGATTAATGAAGCCACGTGGACAGCCACGTAGGCAGGGATTTAACCCCGTTAAGTAAAAACTAACGGCATACTAACGGCATACATACCATGGGGATAGAGTGCAACTGTTCCATGTAACTTTGGCAATGATGATCAACATGAGAAGTTAGTTAACGACTCAACGTTTACAGTTACACTTTTAAGGCAAACTAGCACCTTTTCGTTCTGGCGGGAAAAGCAGTTGATAAGTGCATAATGGTCACCAACAAATGATAGACTTTCACAAACACTGATGTTTTCTTAACTTAAATCAAAACCTCATCTCCACCCTTTATCCCCTTAAGTGCTGCCATTCAATAGATCTAGACTTTAATTTTAGTTTTCACGAGTGTCCAATCCGCTCCTCCTAACCCGTATTATCAGTGTTGTAATGCCGCCTAGCGATTTTTTCCGATTTTTTCTGATTTTTCCCAATGCAATTATTTCACATATATTAAACACTATTGCATCCCGAATTCCCGATTAATACCCGTTTGCGCCTAGCGATTTTTACAACATGGCGTATTATAACTAGATTAAATCCTTTTGATTTCCCTTTTGCATCCCAACTAAATTAAAATAGTTGATGACACTAATATCACCAGCATTTAAGCCAATGATTTTCTACAAGGGGCAAACTCATTTTTCAGTAAAATCAAACCTATTAATTCAATGCCAACAAATATATCGCTTGAGGATAATATTAATTACAGATTACATCTGAATGATAAATCACTAGAAGCAGGATACATAATCTCACTGAAAATTAAACTAAAAACTCAGATAATATATATAGGGCTGAAACTGAATCATATGAAATTAGGAAACAGATAATCAGAACTTACGAGTAAAGGGCGAGGGCTCTTTGAATGATATAAAT
Organism: Deinandra increscens subsp. villosa; assembly: GCA_039602395.1. NCBI lineage: Eukaryota > Viridiplantae > Streptophyta > Magnoliopsida > Asterales > Asteraceae > Deinandra > Deinandra increscens. The sequence continues at coordinate 5,930 of JBCNJP010013652.1, forward strand.
GGCGTTCTTATACTTGGTCTTCAACTTTCGATCATCGCTATCTGTAATAGCTTTATCGATCTCCATCTTTAAAAATCGAAGTCCTTCGTGTGCGAGATGAAATTGAAACCCAATTTAAGAACAGATAACATCACATTCGATAAGATACGGAAAATACTCAAAGAGTGGTCAAAAGGGGTGACGAGTAGGATGGTTTTCCAATTCCCGTGTTGAATTTTGCTTTCAAAATTGGAATTTCGCTCTTTTGTGCCAAACAAAACCAAATTTTTTTTGTTTAAATACAGGTGTTTTACCACAGATCTTCCACAAAAAAAAAAGGAAAATTGGGTTCTAATAATACAAGTTATTTTCATTTGGCCGAGAATAATACGAATTAACGAAATTGCCCACAATAATACCAGTTATTCAGGTATTGGCCCATAATGATATACCGTCTGTTTTTTTTTTAACGGGGTTAAATATCCGCCTACGTGGCAGATGATGTGGCAAGCCTTTACCCCTGCGTGGCTTGCCACATCATCTGCCACGTAGGCGGATATTTAACCCCGTTAAAAAAAACAGACGGCATATCATTATGGGCCAATACCTGAATAACTTGTATTATTGTGGGCAATTTCATTAATTCGTATTATTCTCAGCCAAATGGGAATAACTTGTATTATTAGAATCCAATTTTCCATATATATATATCATCAACATCATCATATCATATCATACTATTATATAAAAGAAATTTTTTGAGACACGTGGCATCACCATATTCCACCTCATAATTATTTTCCCTCCCAAATCAACCCCTCTTATTTTTAATTTTTTTGTATTACCATGACAATAAATAAAATATATTTATTGTAGGGATAATCACATCATAATTAATCAATTATTTAAAAAAAGGGACACATGTCATCATCAAATTCCACCTCACAATTATTTTCCTCCCAAATTATCCCCTCTTATTTTTACTTTTTATATTTCCATAACAATGAATAAAATATATATCCGACTTTTTATTATTGTCTCCTAAATTATTTAATAACCAATTATTTAATTACTAAATTAGAGTCTAAATTAAAAATTAACTATCCCTACAATTATTTTTAAACCCGAGTTCGTGTAACACACGGGTCTCTAAAGGATAAATAACATTATACATAATTTTATTTATGTGGGACAGACAGAAGTTGGTTTTTAGTTTATTATATATTTTTTTTGTCTATTAACAAGGGTATAATGGTCTATTAACATTCATTTAACAAGATTTTTTAACGCCCATTGGGGTCAGGGACTATATGCATAACGTTTGGCAAACGTTGGGGACGAAATCCATAATTTTTTAAAAGTTAGGACGATATGTAAAATTTCGGCAAACCACAGAGACGAAATCCGTAATTTACTCTTTTGGATATATATATATATATATATATATATATATATATATATATATATATATCCGACTTTTTATTATTGTCACCTAAATTATTTAATAACGAATTATTTAATTACTAAAGTACAGTCAAAATTAAAAATTAACTATCCCTACAATTATTTTTAAACCCGAGTCCGTGTCATACACGGGTCTCAAAAACTTGGTTAAAGAGCATAATACATATTTCTATTTATTTGATTTCAAATTTAATTTATAAATTGTAGATGTTATTATCTTTTTACTCTAACTATTTTCTATTTTATACAAGTTCCATAATTTAATTACAGTTTCTGTACTCTATTACCATTATTAATTCGTTTAAGCCTCAGTTGTGCGATACATATTTTTTTAAAATCTCAGTTGTGCGATGCACGGGGTTAAAAACTAGTTATATAATATAACAAATTAAGAGACTGTGCTGTTCACCGACATAGAACTATTTCAGGGCCAGTTCCTGAGAACCTCAAAAACTTTCGGGGTCCTGAACAAGATTTTTTTTGGGCCTCTCGAGAGAGCCGACTTAGTTTTAGTAATATATTTATTATTTGATATAAAATTATTTAATCTTTGTGATTAAAAGGGTCACGTAACATACAATATAATTCTGGCTTTTATATTTTTAATGCATCTATATATATTATTACATATAATTTGTAGTCTTCAATTTAGCAACATTTCATCTTAGTTCAATTGGCAGTTACTTCCTCCTTAGGGTATTTTTGGGAGTGTGTATTTGAGTTCAAAAGCACTTTTGAGTAAAAGTGTTTATTGGCTTATTACTTTTTAAAAATGAGTTTTTTAAAAAATGTTTGGATTATCTTTTGTGTTGTGAAAAGTAACTTATATGTATAAAAAAAATACATTCTTTATATATCAATTAGGTAGGTCATAGGTTATTATGAGGTAGTATGGTAATTTTGTTATCTAAAAGCCAAATGGAGTTTTGAAACACCAAGTTTTTGGTGCTTTTGAAAATCTCTTTTTTACTCCCTCAAAAGTTATTTTAAAAAGTGCTTTTCCTCTATCCAAACAATATTTTTAGCTTATTGACTTTTTGAAAAGCCAATAAGTTAATAAGTTGATTTCTAATGGTTACCCAAACATCACCTTAATCTCTTCATATATGTTAAGGTCACATGTTCAAATCTTGTTATTTACATTAACTTTACTAAAAAACGTTTAGTTCTAAAAAACGGTGAGAACAAGGATCAAACCCAAGTTTTTTGGTTTTCACAAACGCGACGCTTGCACTCTAAGGATTTGGATTTTGCCATAAATCTAGAAGTTGTTTTGTGAAAACAAGGTTGAGATCCCCCGCGCGTTGCGGCGGTCCAAGCCTTTGTTTTTGTAACCGTTTACGTACTGCGAGTACTTTGGTTGTAAGCCTTTCTAGTGTCAACTTGCAATAACAGTTTGTATTGTAATTGGAATCGTATATGAAAATGTGTAATAAAAGCGCGAAGCAGGATGATTAAGAAGTTTGTAGACTTATATTTAACAAAGTCCCCTAAAAGCGAGTCTACATTAAGACCATATCATACATATTACAAAAAGTGGGCTTTCCTACTTCATATCCTAATCTATGCATCATTAATAAAGAACAAATGGATCACCACTATTTAGTCATGTTCAAAAGTGTTGGTGATGCATAGCATGCACGTTGTAGTTTCCGAATGAAAACATGCACCAAAAGTAGACCTACGTATGTGATTAATAAACCTACACCTTAGTAAATTGCATATCCAGATCAACAGTCTTTTTCTTATGTTTGTAGACCGTATACAAAATTTCTAATGATCGTAGCAGCTGCCTTACTTGCCCCTCTTTGGCCTTGTCTCGTCCGGGCCTGCACGATTAAACATATAAGCTTTTAGTATTATAGTGACAAAATTAACCAAACTATACATCCACAAACATGCTCACACATGTGATATATTAAGCTGGGACTGGGTGGATAGTTAAATGTAGTTCATATAATAACTTCTTTTAGAAATTGTTTTTTCTCTTAAGACACACATGGTAGGCATTCATATAGAAATAAATACATGCTTCCTGCTAACACACATACAAAGAGGAGGTATCTATTTATCTGATGCATTAGGTATAAGATTGTTACCTAAACACCAATCACCCCTACACCAAAATAATCAACACATACCTTAAAAACACAAACCACAATGATAGCCATCCAAACTTGCATGGAAATAAAAAATATTAGCCTTAAGCTGCACAGCTCTGACAAACAGCATCAAAACTTTTATAAGCTGTTCTTTTAAACTCTTGGAGTCCTAGTTTACAAAAAAAAAAACCTAGATCAAAATGTTTGACACAGTTAAAACTTAAATTAAGCAGTTCTTTTCTACCTTTGAAGTCCTAATTTACAAAAAATAAATTACACCAAAATGTTTGACACGGTAAAAATTTAATTCTATGAGCACCTCCAAAAAAATTACAGCAAAAGTTGGTGTATTCAAAAGATGAAACAGATAATAAAAGTTGTTGTTGTTGATTCACCTCTAGAAATCTACTTTTATAGCAGCAAACCGACACCAAAATAAAGATGAAATCGGCGGACAACCCAACAACAATAAAAACTTCTATTGCTGCTGAGTTATAATAGACCTAAAAAAACAGTTTTGTCACTTAAATATTGTACATTAGCTTGATGTTATATATATTAGGTTGATGGTGGTGAAGCTTCTGGTGTTGCAGCAGCTGCATTTAACGATGATGATGGTCAAGTTACTGAGGTTGCTATTTTCCCTATTTTGCATCAATGGAATGAGTTGAACATCCAAATAGGTTAAGACTCCACCAAGGTGGTGTCTTTGGTTTATTACATTAGATGTTTGATTTAAAAATAAACATTTTGCATTCATATTTAAGAAATTAGTTGTTTAAGAAATGATAAAAAAAAAACTCTCTGACCCATTTCCCATGCAATAAAAAAGACTCATTTCTAACATATTTCTAACATGAACCGGTTCTGAACCTGTTATCTAACCCTCTCATTGTTGACCACATAAATAGTATACTTGATTCTTCGTTAATTGCCATAATTATTAGTTACATGTGCAGGATGTAGGAGTACATGCTTTGTCAATAATGGTAATTAATTAATGAATATTTATTAAGTAAGCATTTAAATAGAAAACATAACAGATATCAAGTTAAAAAAACGTTAGATCGAACCATTACCTAACATTCACAATCACAGAATCTCGTTTATACCCGCCGAAAGATGAACCTAAAACATAAGAAGCATTAACATAAGTTACCACTATCCACCTTACTTTGACTTGTAAAACAATATGGTGTATTATAAAACAGAAGCTATAATTGAAGGTTGTAATTTGAGACACCATATTATGTTCTAAAGAAGGTTTAAAAGTATAGCTATGTGTTTAGGTTGACTGCGCTGTAAAAAAAAATTCTCATGACTATAAATGGCCAATTTATAATGGGTTCACTTTAGTAGAACCTGTCATAGGTTCTAGTTGAAAGTTTAACTCTCTGAATATATAATTGAAGGTTGTAGTATCTTTTAGCCCAATTTTTACGATGCTCATGAAACTGTAAAACGTTGAAGTCAAATGTCCGAAGTCTAAATTATAACATCCACAACACAATTTAAAGTAAAAAAATGATAAGAAGTTCATAACAAACATGACTTACCTTAATTAAAATAAATAACTATCCTAATAGACATGATATTATTATGGGTAGTATGTAATAATGATATGATAAATCGAGTTAACAAATGCCTAAAACCTAATGATATGATAAATCGAGTTAACAAATGCACAAATGCCTAAAACCTAAACCCCTGATATAAAATACTAATTGTATATTTGTGTTGTTTTTAGGCCTTGGTAGGACTTTGCACATATAATTTTTACGTGAGGTTGCCAAAGGAGACTGTTGTTTTTTATGATTATCCTTTTGTTCTTCAGTTTTAACATACATTACCCATAAAATAAACAGAAATTCTACTAATTTAATCATGGCATAAATAACATCTTGATTCATCCAGTGAAGTTGATTTTATCAAATTTTGAACCACGCATATTTTCTTCCCAACAATAGGTTTTTCCTGCTATGTTAATTTGAACGCAGTTTCTTAATTACCACACCAGAGCATATAAACACAAAAAACTAAAAGAAAACAGAAATAGCAAAGCTAAAATCGAACAGCAGAAAGAGAAGAAAAGGAGAAACACAAAAGGCCAAAGCAGTAGCATAAACCAAGATTCGAACAGCAACAGGCGCAAGAAAGATCTGAAATCCAACAATTTACTCACCGCTGAGAAAGTGAAGAAGAAACGACCGGGAGAAAGATGATTTGGTGCCGGTGAGAAAGTGAAGCCCTAAACATCGTATATAATTAAAATCCAAAGAGAAGGCGTGGTACGATCTTCACTATTTGAACTGTTGGTGTCTGCTGTTGATGCTTTCACCTGTCTTCAGACGGTATGGCGGGGGCAAGGAGCAGAGGGAGTTGGTGATGTGGAGAAGGCGTGGTACACCTTCCACATGGTACAAACGCCATAAAAATAGAAAATAGGTTGTCCGTTAGAAAAAACACCAAGAATTACAAAATTGCCATGAAGTAATACTAATAGAAAAAAGCCCTAAAGTTGCAACAATTTACAAAAGTGCCATAAAAAACTATTCATGCACTTGTAAATTGAAGATATAT
>JBCNJP010013653.1:0-12053 GCA_039602395.1 Deinandra increscens subsp. villosa
CATGTACCCTGATCGAAAAGGGGTATCCTGATCGATAAAGGGATGTCCGGTCGAAAAGTTATACCCGATCGAAAAGTATGATTTTCGATCGGAAAAAGGGTATCTGATCGAAAAGCGAGCTTTTCGATCGAAAAGTAGACTTTTCGATCGGATCGAAAAGTCGGTCGAAAAACCATATGGCCTGATCGAAAAGCCGATCGAAAAGCCGTATGGTCCGATCGAAAAGCCACATGGCCCGATCGAAAAGTCGATCGAAAAGGGCCACATGGTCCGATCGAAAAGCAGGGAACCAAGCCACATCTTTCGATCGGAAAGTAAGTCGAAAAGCCATATGGCCTATTCGAAAAGTCGATCGAAAAGGGCCATATGGTCCGATCGAAAAGTAAGGAACCAAGCCACATATTTCGATCGGAAAGTAAATTGTCTGCTCGAAAAGTAAGCTTTTCGATCAAGAATTGGTATCTTGATCGAAAAGACAGATCCCACGAAATCAGTTAGGGTTTTTAACATGGTTTTCCAAAACGAAATCTGATTAGAGTTTTGGGTTTGTTTTAAAACCGATTTTCATTATGTGCTTAAAAAGACATATTAGGGTTTCACGATTTTTAGACAGAATCGAAAAGCCCATTATCTGATTTCGAAAAATAGGGTTTATAACGAATTCAGAAACATGATTCGATTGATCAACATATGCTCTGATACCACATGTTGATCGAATCCTGAAATCGTTAATCATAAACATATAACAATATGTAAAGATTACCTGTGGTGAACTGATTGAGATCAGCAGCAGTCAGATTGTCCATCCTGTTAATAGCCTTGGTTCCCCTTTAGGATGTATAGTTTAGGATGGGATGAAGAAACCGTAGGGTATACGGTTTAGAGAGAGAGAGCCGAGAGAGAAGAGAGAGAGGTCGAATTTAGGTGGTGGTGATTAACCTTTTAATCTCTCCCAAAGGGCTCTATTTATACACCCAAGGGGAAACTCTAGTCTATCTAGAAAGGGTAATTACGTCCATCAAGTAATACCCGATAGGGTCAAATACGTAATTGATTATTTAAGATAAATGATAAAGGACATAAATAAGATTTATATATACATATATATATATATATACGTAATATATATATATTTAGATATATATAAATTATGTCTAACAAGATAATGTTACTATATATATATATATATATATATATATATATATATATATATATATATATATATAAGTTCCGTAACCTTATTTGACACACTAACTATTTATAAAAATTCAAATGATTTTGGTTGTGTTGGCACAGAAGTACAAGTTGTGACAGGTAAACAAAATATAGGGTAAAGTTCAAATAAAAACCACTTTTATTGTAAAAACTTAAAAACTAATGTAAAAACCATTAAATGAAGGTTATTTAGGTAATTTTTGTGTTTCTTCTTTTTTTTCTTCGTGTCTATATACATGATGGCCACCCAACGACTTAAAAAAAACCGTATTTTTTTCTTTTTTCTGTCCGATTATGTCATATATATATGCAACATAGTCGGACAACATAATCGGACAGACAAGATGAAAAAAAACTAAAAAAAAAAACTTTTTGTTTAAGTTATCAGGTGGATATACGTGAAATTAAATTAAAAAAAATATTAAATTACCCAAAAAAAACTTCATTTGATATAGTTTTCGTTTGTTTTTTACAAGTTTGTACAATAGATAATAGTTTGTACATAAACTTTAATTACCCAACAAAATATATGAAGTGTGACGGGAAACATGGAAAGATGAAGTAGAAAAAAGAGAGTTACTTAGTGGGCAATCATCACCAGGGAGTTTACAGTCAGTACAACAACCATCAAAAACCATCCTACATATCCCACATGTTTCATCATGAGCATCCCATGTCCATGAACCTACTGCATGCCATCTATATAAAATATATCAGACAACAATTTCACTTCCCAGTTCCCACCCATAAAAAAAAAGCCATATCTAAACTCAAATGAATTACAAGAAAGAAGAAACATACTCTATTTTGTAGGTCCACCAGAATTTCATAGGCAATTGGTTAAGAAAAAGCAAAAACAATTGCAAGAATTTAGTTTACAGAACAACAAAACACCATTAAAACATGTTGTTACATAAAAAAAAACAATACTGAAATGTACAAAATAACATGATGAGGATACGTAAAAGCTTGACCTTCATGTCTCCTCAACAACTGCCAAAGAATATGCATTCTTATATCAGCATGGTAATAAAGAGAAGATGGTTTTCTGCTATCATTGTATTGAAACTTGAAAAAACTGCCAAATTTTCAAGATGGAGTTTTTTGCAAAAAGAATCAAGAGTCAATCATTTCAGTTTCATTTGTCTATTCTGATACTAAAAGTTAAAAGAGAAGATGCAAAGATAGGAAAATAGGGGAAAAAATGGAAATCAGCATTTTCTTGAAATTGGGTCATGTAGAGACATTAACAAATTAGGATACCAACCTTTGAGTGTCAACAAACTACAACATCTATAATGAGGAACCATGGAATCAGCAAATTTACAGCTGTTTTAATGTTAAAACCTAAACATTTGGGTCTTGAAAAATCAAAAGAATAATCTATTTTTTATGGAGGTGGTAAATGCAGAGTTAAAACATTATAAACCTCATTGTGCAGGTGCAGAAGTAAACGTGCTTCATCGATTTCGGCAGTTCGGATTAATCGACCAGAAGTCAATGAACTCACTGCTAATGTTTCTGTTCTTCTGGTATGGATCTGTTTTGATTGAGTGATTAACTCGTTCATGTTGTGGATTTCAGTTAAATTCAGGGAAGGTTATTGCTTCTATGTGGATTTCAGCTATCTCAGTTAGTTATTGTGGAAGAAGTTTCTTTTGATCGATGTTAATAGTATAAGTAAAGAAAGTGGAATACGGTTTTAATTGTCTGCATATTACTGTGTGATTAAGTTATGATGGCCATAATGATATTTGAGCTAAGTATGTATTCACAACATGAAAGTGAAGAACTCCATGAAAGAACTGTTATTTAACTTTACTCTTTTTTGCACACGGATACGATCCACTATCTGAAATGGATATCAGAAAATCTGGATATCCGGTTTTGAACACCCTATCACACACACACTAAAATGAAAACCTTAACTTTCATTAGTACACTCCACCTTACAATGTGAGGAGGAGTTTAGACCAAATGCATAACTTCCCTTACATTCAGTTTTCAACTAGGAGTAATTAACTTCACATCATTTGTATTTAACTTCCCTTAACTTTGATGATTGATCTTTTTTGTAAAGCTTCCTCCTGTTGACCTCCATTTACTGTTTGCTAGTAGTTGATATAAGCATGGTTGCTTCTATGATCACTAACTTGCCTTTTTGTTATTATCTTTTAGATTTCGAGTTGTGATCATACTCTACTAACAATAGACAGATGTTATATAGTTTTTGGATTGATGCACATTTCAAAATTTAGAATTGATTTTTAACTTGATTTTGCTCATTTTACAGCTAGAATGCATTAGCAAAACTAGTTTCTGTTGATAACTTCGTTTATAGAAACAAAAGGCTATTATTTTATTTCATATGTTACTTCTGACCTCAGACTCTCTCTTACATTTATTTACACTATCTTTTTATTCAGGAATATTAGTTAGCCATACTTGCTTTTCTTTTGAGGCGTAAGTGTGGACGCATCTCATTCTCATCAAATTAGACGAATTACAATTTCATGAACAAGAAAAGCATATACGTTATTACACCAATGCCACCTGAGGAGGAAGAAGATCTGAAACGAAAACACGTACCTCGGGCTAAGGCTATCCGTAGTGGATGGAGCCCCTTGTGGGCGTTATGCGCCATGTGGCATCCACGTCATCAAGAGGGGCTCCATGGCTAAAGTGGTGTAGTGGGGGGTTATGAGGATGGGGGTTATGAGGATGGGGGTTATGAGGTATGAGGTGTACCGATAGGAAAAAAGCAAAAAAAAAAAAAAAAAAACAAGAGAGCTGCCCGCCGCCATTAACATGACGCCTTCAACCTCCAAACCTAACATGGCGCCCCGGGGGGTGGTGCGGGGCGTTATACGGGGCGCCATATTACAAATTTTTGCCCCATAACGCCCCATTACGAATAGCCTAAGAGGTGGAGAATATCAAATTAGGCGAAACCAGAGAGTCGGAGGCGATGGACCCAAATAATATATATATTATTTTTTTAATTAATTTAGAATATTTGAATTTTTATAATCTAATAAGTTATCTACGATTGGCCGATAATAATTCCAAATACGAAAACTCTCCACGATAATACTAGCTTTCAACGGCTTGAATTCTAATGAACCGTCGTTAGTTTTTTACTAACACTGTTAGTTCCTTGCTGATATTTATTATACATTTAGTTTAAACTTATGCTTATGAAATATAATAGTAGTTATATATATATTAGTTCTTTATAGTTCTCAAATCAAATTGGTTCCCAAATGATCATCTCCCTATATATATATATATATATACATACATATATATATATATATATATATATATATATATATATAGTTTTAAAAACTTTTAAGAACTAAATCTCAACCACAAATTTCAAGGGGGGCCACTACAATTCATGGGAGAGGGGATACATGTAAATAAACTTGTGGCTCAAATTAGTTCTTTTTAGTTCTCAAATGATCCTCTCCCTATATATATATATATATATATATATATATATATATATATATAGGGTTAGGATCCTGCGAAAACACATCCTTTTGTGAAAACTGCGAAAACACATATTAAAACTCACGTAACTTTTTCATACGTTAACGATTTCTCATAAAATTTGCGCCAAAAGTCTTAGAATTACGTTATCTTTAAATCTGGAGCAAAATATAAAAAAAAAACTGAACGTTTTTTTTTCCCGTTTGATGCACATGTGCATCATATAATTAAAAAAAGTTATAAAATGCTATTTTTTTCTTTAAATCTAAAGATAACACAACTATAAGATTTAGGGTGCAATTTCTTTTTAAACTATTAATGTATATCACATGTATGAGCGTTTTTTTTGGTATGATGCACATGTGCATCATTCAATAAAACCGCAAAAAAATGATGAAAATATATGACATATGGTGCGACTAAGAAAAAAAAATATTAACTCATACTAAAAGTATGAGTTTTTTTTGTGATGCACATGTGCACCACACAAAAAAATATTTAAAAAAAATAAAAAAAGCGTTAAGTTTTTTAAAACTTTTATAGGATTAAAGATAATATAATTTTAAGACTTTTGGTGCAAATTTTAAAAAAATATATTAACGTATGAAAAAGTTATGTAGGTTTTAAGATTTGTTTACGCAGTTCTCACAAAAAAAGGGTGTTTTCGCAGGATCCTCCCCCTATATATATATATATATATATATATATATATATATATGGAGAGGATCATTTGAGAACTAATTGGTTGAGAGAACTTTTGAGAACCATTTTAAGCCACTAGTTATATTTACATATACCCCCTCCCATGAATTGTAGTGGTCCCCAACTGAAATTAGTGGTGGAGATTTAGTTATCAAAACAAAAAGTTCTCATTTGAACCTAACCCTATATATATATATATATATATATATATATATATATATATATATATATATATATATATAGGATCTTTTGAGAACCAATAAATATTGTGAGAACCGCGAGAACAGATATGAGCCACACATTTTAACCACCTTTTAAAATGAATGGTCTAGATTAATTTGAATTTATTTAAATTAAATTTAAATTTAAAAATCTATTAAATATATAGAAAAGGGCATTTAAGTAATTTTATATTTGAATTGAGATGAAGTAAGGTGATGTGACATAAATATCTACTTTCCCCCCTTCATTTTATATCGTTAATAACTTTTTATACGATAATAATTTTATAAAAAAAATTGCACCATTAAATAGGACGTTTTTTATCTTTAATTTGGTTATAGTCTCGTTATTTTTTTTATATAAAAAATTTTTCCGTAGTTTTTTTTAATGTATTTTGTTACATGTAGGTAACGAACAATTACATATGTGTAGCCAATAAATACATATGTGTAACGAACAGTTACACGTATGTAAAATGTTAAAAAAATATAGAATTTAAATTTCTTTCTCATTGATCAGTATATCATATTTTTTTCTCTCTCATTTTCCGTAAACACATTATCTATCAGGTAAATGCCTAAACATATTTTTCGCAAACATATTTTCTTGCTACAACCACGTAGCTGGTTCTTACAAACATGAAGCATTGTGTAACATAAATGTAAACAAGTATTTACATGGTTGCATGCTCGTAGGCATCTGTTACATGGTTGTTGTTGTCTAGATTGCATGATCGTAGGCATCTGTTACATAGTTGCGCCTTCTTACATATACGTTACATTTACATAACAGAGTATTACCAACTAGTAGTAACAGGTTACCACCTGTCAAAACCTTAAACCATGATAATAGTAGCACCAAAACAATACCAAGATCTAATTTTTTTTTTTTGCAAGAACCAAAAACAACATAAAAAAGGATATCAAAATTATAAACAACAAGATCTCAAAATTATCAACTTTTTGAATGCATGTTGTTACATGTATGCAACGAACAGTTACGTATGGGTAACAAACAGTTACATATATGTTTTTACACTAATAAAAGGGTGTATTAGGTTATTGCTACATAAATGCACACAATGTTACACACTTGTATCATGGTCTTGCTACATGAATGCAGCGAGTTCTTACATACTTGAAGCATGTGTAACAAACATGTAAACATGTTTTTACACTAATAAAAGGGTGTAGGTTGTTATTAAACTGGTGCAAACGTTCTTACACGTAAGAGTCACAGTAAGAAAAAAAAATGAAAAAGGGATCGGTAATGAGGAAATCCAAGAATATCGAATTAAATGGTGTATAAAAGAAGTAAAAGAAATGTTCAATCTCACGAACTATCAGGTATAGTTAAAGTATGATTGAATCGTGTTCCATATATGTTACATATCACTGCACGCTCGTAGGTATATATTACATGATTGTTAATATATTGCATGCTCGTATGTATTTGTTACATGGTTGCATCTTGTTACATATATTTACCTATTCACTATAGAAACTTACTAACAAGTAGTAAAATATTACTGTGTTGCATGTGCATATAATGTTACACACTTGTATCAGGTTATTGCTACACTAATGCAGTGAGTTCTTACAAATGTGAAGCGTGGTGTAACAAACATGTAAATAGGTTTTTACACTAATAAAAGGGTCTTTAGGTTGTTGTTAAATTGGTGCAAACGTACTTACACATAGGAGTCCATAAGAATAATATGAAAAAAGGATTGGTAATGAGGAAATCCAAGAATATCGAATTAAATGGTGTATAAAAGAAGTAAAAGAAATGTTCAATCTCACGAACTATCAGGTATAGTTAAATTATGATTGAATCGTGTTCCATATATGTTACATATCACTGCACGCTCATAGGTATATATTACATGATTGTTAATATATTGCATGCTCGTATGTATTTGTTACATGGTTGCATCTTGTTACATATATTTACCTATTCACTATAGAAACTTACTAACAAGTAGTAAAATATTACTGTGTTGCATGTGCATATAATGTTACACACTTGTATCAGGTTATTGCTACACTAATGCAGTGAGTTCTTACAAATGTGAAGCGTGGTGTAACAAACATGTAAATAGGTTTTTACACTAATAAAAGGGTCTTTAGGTTGTTGTTAAATTGGTGCAAACGTACTTACACAAAGGAGTCCATAAGAATAATATGAAAAAAGGATTGGTAATGAGAAAATCCAAGAATACAAAATTAAAGGGTGTATAAAATAAGCAAAATAAAAGTTCAATCTCATCGAACAATCACGTATCGAACAATCACGTATGGTTAAAACATAAATGAATCTTGTTCCATAGATGTTACATATCGCTGCATCCTCGTAGGCATATGTTGCATGGTTGTTAATGTCTATATTCCATGCATGTAGACATTTATTTTTTTTTTAAATAAACATTTAAAAAAACTTACAGAAATAAAAAAAAGTAAAAAAATATATTTTAAAAAAATATAAAAAGTAAATTAAAAACACTAATAAGAAGTTTTAAAAAAATTAATTATAATAGTAAAAAAGTTTTAAAAAATGTTTAACAAAAGTAAAAAAAATTATTCAAAAACATTAAAATAAGTAAGAAAAAGTAAAAAAAAATATTACATTAAAAACATAAAAAGTAAATTAAAAAAACTAGTAAAAAGGTTTTTAAAAAAATAATTTAAGAAGTAAAAAAAGTTATTTAAAACGTAAAAAATTAAAAGTTAATAAAAAGTTTTAAAAAATGTTTAAATAAAAAATGTAAAAAGTAAATTAATAAAAACTAATAAAAAGTTTTTAAAAAATAAATTAAAATAGTAAAAAAAATAATTAAAAAGTTTATAATTTTTTTTTAATAAAAGTAAAAAAAAAGTTATTCAAAAAACATAAAAAAATAAGTAAGGAAAAATAAAAAAAAATGTATCATATTAAATACATAAAATAGTAAATGAAAAAAACTAGATTTTTTTTAAAAAAAAATATTTATAAAGTAAAAAAATAGTTTTATAAAAAAAAGTAAAAAAAAGTCATTAAACCGTAAAAAATGATGAGTTTATAAAAAGTTTTAAAAATTGTTATAAAAATAAAAATGAAAACGTTTAAAAAAGTTAAGAAAAATTAGAAAACAATAAAAAATAAGTTTAAAAAATATATTAAAAAAAACGTAATAAAAACATAAAGGAAAGTATTTAAAAATATTTAAAACAATTAATCTTTACTAATCTAGATATTAATAGTTAAAGTATTCTAATAGTTAATAATATTTTAAAAGAGTTTTGTCTTTTAGTTATATGGGTTAAAGACTTAATTGCCCTTTTGTATTAAAATAAATAAAATAGGTTAGATTCCAAATGTGTGGCTAGTAAGTGTTCTCATGGTTCTCACAATAATAAAAAGTTCTCAAATGATCCTAATCCTATATATATATATATATATATAATATATATATATATATATATATATATATATATATATATAGGATATATAGGATTGGGAACAATTAATAACCCTCTCTTGGAGAACTAACCTAATAACCAAATCTCATGGGTTCATGTATATGATCCAATGGTGTGTAGTAGTTCAGAGTTTTATGTGGCTGTCATTGAGCAAAGGGTATTTTGGTAAAAAATATATTTTTCTTATCTAGAATAATCTAAGGATCTGGCAAAAAAACCCCATCTACCCACCTGCACTTTCTCTATCAACAACTGAAGAAGAAATCTAAAATCCATACACACCCAAAGAAGGTCCGGTCGACTGATATCGCCGCTGTTATCATCCTCGTACTCTCAGTAATGCTGATGCTTCCACCGCAGATGGCTCGCAGCGTTATCATCTTCTTCCATTTCAGTCGCTGCCCCGCTGTTCTAGAGCCTCCGCTGCTTCCGGGTTTGTATGCGATTTTTTCACTAAATCTTCAATGAAATTGATGAGATTTTCGGTAAATGCCTTCTCGAAAGTTTTTTTTTATGCGATTTTCAATTTTTTTGGGGTTTGTATGATTCATGAACCCCCTATTTTTTATGCGATTTTAACTAAATATTCAATGAAGTGGTCAGTAAAGTCTATATGGATTTCTTCATGTTGAAAACGATTTATTAAAAAAATTGAATGATGTATTTATATTAAACTGAAGATTCATTTTGTGTTGAAACCGATTTGATGCTCTCGAGTTTTTATTTTTTCTTGGATTGTAACAGTTTTGTTTACCAGAATAATATCATCATTTTGTTTTTTTTTTATTGGAACAATTTTGTTTTGCCATTTTGTTTTTTTTTTAATTTTTTGTTATGATTTTGAGATTATTTATTTTGGTTGTCGATGACGATGTTACAGTGATGATTTTTAGCAATTGATTGGTGATATGAGATGTTACAGTGATGATTTTGAGTAATTGATTGGTAATATGACTATGGTTATAACATCAGTGTTTATATGCATATTGATGTATTTGTAGGTTGTAATATATACATGTGCAGTTGTACATTTTGATTATGTTTTTGTTGAATCTTGATAGCATCGGTGTTCCTGATAATCACACAACTGTTAATGGTTATAGCATCAGTGTTTATATGAATATTTATGCATTTGTAAGTTGTAATACATGCATATGCAGTTGTACCTAAGTATAAACATGGATGCTACTAGTTATGAATGTATGGATGTATGTTAATAGTTATGACAGTAATGTTAGTAGTTGTAACACTAGTGCTACATCGCATATTGATGCATTGGTAAGTTGTAATACATGCATATCCAGTTGTACCTAAGTAGAAACATCAATGCTACTGGTTATGAATGTATGTTAATAGTTATGACATTAATGTTAGTAGTTGTAACACTAGTGCTACAACGCACGTCTGAGAAACGATAATAAAAAACGTCGAGACTATACTTGAATTAAAGATAAAAATGCGACGAGTTTAATGGTGCAATTTTTATAAAAATCCGACAATGTATAAAAAAGTTATGGACTTTTTTAAATGAAGGGGGTTTTTATGTGAGTTTATTAAATGACAGATTTTCCCTTTACAATTTAATAAAAAGCAAAAATAATTTAAAATAGCAGCTTTGAATTGTAGCCCTTAGATCACCAACACTTTTTTGATCAAACCATTGATTGTGGGTTATTTAGTTAATGCTTCAAGACATGGTTATTAAATATGCCCACCCCTATATATATATATATATATATATATATATAGGGTTAGGTTCAAATGAGAACTTTTTTCTTTGAGAACTTTTGAGAACCATTCTGAGCCACTAATTTTCAGGGGGGGAAGCATTCAAATTCATGGTGGGGGATTTCCCTATATATAACTTGTGGCTCAGAATGGTTCTCAAAAATTCTCAAACCCAATTGGTTCTCAAATGATCCTCTCCCTATATATATATATATATATATATATATATATATATATATATATATATATAGGGAGAGGATCATTTGAGAACCAATTTGATTTGAGAACTATAAAGAACTAATTTGAGCCACAAGTTTATTTACATGTATCCCCCCTCCCATGAATTGTAGTGGTCCCCCCTGAAACTTGTGCTTGAGATTTAGTTCTCAAAAGAAAAAGTTCACATTTGAACCTAACCCTATATATATATATATATATGAAGTTATTAATTGTATTATTTTTAGGATATCTCATGTAATAAAAGGGTTAGTGTTGTGAACCGACTTTAGCCCAATCAAGCAGCCCAATTAAATGATCCAACAATGTGGACAGAACCTGTATGAGTGGAGAAACCCTCGATGCGTGATGATATATACGAGATGGATTAGAATAGAGGGGTATGAGATAATTGATATGTGTTTAGATGTTCTTCTTCCCATCTCTGTAATCTTTTGATCTTGCCATCTCCTTCTATGGCGTTGGCTTCTAATTTGGCTTAATTTCCCAATTTCATTCCACTGATTCTATAAAACCATTTAGTTACTTCTCAAACTGTGTTGATATCAAGCCATTAGAGTTAGTATCACTAGTAAATACATAACCAAATGGAAAATTGGATTTTAATAATACAAGTTATTCCTAGTTGGCCGATAATAATACAAAACATGAAAATTTCCCACAATAATATCAGTTTTCGAGGTGTTAGATTTTAATGATACACCGTTAGTTTTTTACTAATATCGTTAGTGGTTGCTAATAATAGTACCAAACTTATAATTATGTTGCATATATGCAACACGAAGAGGTTTGGGGGGGGGGGGGGGAGGAGGGGAGTTGGAAAAGGATGGGTGTTGTTGTAAATATATGAAACATAGAGTGTGTGATAGTGATAATATTAAAATTAAATATTAAATTACTTTATTAACCTTCATTCAACTCAACGGGTTTTTGGATTTTTAGAATAAGAAGATTTTTTAAATGAACTCTACCCTTATATATATATATATATATATT
>JBCNJP010013654.1:0-12049 GCA_039602395.1 Deinandra increscens subsp. villosa
AATGGTAAGTCTTCCGTTAATGGCTATTTCGTTTCTGTATTGTTTGATACTAGCACCGATAGAAGCTTTATTTCAATTAAATTTAGCAAAATGATTAACGCCATAGAAAGCCCATTAGAAGTTTAGTACTCGATAGAACTCGCAAATGGAAAGCTGATTGAAATCCATAACATTATCCGAAACTGTACATTGGACTTGTCTGTTCATCAAATGAGCGTCGATTTATTGCCAACAACTCTGGGAAGCTTTGCGTTAATATTGGCATGGATTGGCCATCCAAGCATCAGGTTGAGATTGTATGCCATGAGAAAGTGTTTCGAATTCCTCTTCATAGTAGAGAAATTTTGATGATTCGAAGAGAACAAAGTGTATTTGTTGTCGGGATCATTTCATTTCTTAAGGCTCAGAAGTGTTTGCAAAAAGGTCACGTAGCTATTTTAGCTCACGTCATTGAGAAACCAATGGAAGAACCGCATCTGGAAGATATTCCTGTTGTACGCGATTTTCCTGGCGTATTTTCTGAAGATTTGCCAGGTCTACCTCCGCATTGACAGATAGAATTTCAGATCGATTTAGCATTAGGAGCATCGCCAATTGCTCGAGCACCTTATCGATTAGCCCCAAGCGAACTCCAAGAGCTGTATGCTTAGTTGCGGGATCTGCTAGAGAAGGGTTTTATTAGGCCTAGTTCATCACCGTGGGGAGCGCATATTCTATTTGTCAAGAAGAATGACAGTACTTTTTGAATGTGTATCAATTACTATGAGTTTAACAAGGTTAGTGTGAAGAATCAGTATCCTCTTCCGCGCAATGACGATTTGTTTGATCAACTTTAAGGTTCGAGTTATTATTCAAAAATTGATTTGAGATCCGGGTATCACTAGCTACGCGTTCGAGATGAAGATGTAGCGAAAACAACTTTTAGGACCAGGTATGGTCATTACGAGTTTTTGGTTATGCCGTTCGGGTTAATCAATGCGCCTACAGTATTTATGGATTTAATAAATCGAATATGCAAGCCGTGTCTACACCGATTCGTCATTGTGTTCATTGATAATATTCTCATCTCTATTCTAGGACGAGAGAAGATCACGCTAAGCATCTTCATATCATTCTAGACTTGCTGAGAAAGGAGCAGTTTATGCCAAATTTTCAAAGTGCAACTTTGGATACGGGAAGTGCAATTCCTGGGTCATAACATGAATGAATCAGGGGTTCAAGTTGATCCGTCGAAGATTGAGTCGATTAAGAGTTAGCTTGTACCAAAGACGTTGACTGAGGTATGTCAATTCCTCGGTTTAGCGGGCTATTACAGACGATTCATTGAGGGGTTTTCCTGAATCGCTCAACCTTTGACCGCATTAATGCATAAAGGCATTGTGTATAAATGGGATGCAAAGCAGGATGCAGCGTTTCAGCTTTTGAAGCAACAGCTTTGTTGTGCACCTATTCTTTCATTGCCAGAGGGAACCGACGAATTCGTGGTATATTGTGATGCATCTATTCGAGGCATGGGAAGTGTGCTCATGCAGCACGATAAGGTTATCGCTTACGCATCAAGGTAGCTTTGAGATAACCAGAAGAAATACGACTCGTGATTTAGAGTTAGGAGCTCTAGTTTTTGCGTTAAAGATCTGGATACATTACTTCTATGGTACCATGTGCACGATTTATACCGATCACAAGAGTCTTCAGCATATCTTTGACTAGAAGGAGTTGAACATGAGGCAACGCAGATGGGTGGAATTGTTCAATGATTATGAGTGCGATATTAAGTATCATCCGGGTAAAGCTAATGTAGTAGCCGATACCCTGGGCAGCAGGGAGACGAAACCGAAGCTTGTTCGTGCTCTGCAGATAACAATTCACTCAAGTTTGCTAGATCAGATTTGGAATGCTCAGTTAGAAGCGCTAAAAGAATAGAACTTGGAATCTGAATCTTAGTGTGGTTTAGACAAGCAATTTGAGATCCGATTGGATGGAGCTCATTACTTTGCTAGGAAGCTATAGGTACCTTAGCATGGAAACTTAAGGCAACTAATTATGGATAAGGCTCGTAAGCCTCGGTACTCTGTACATCCGGGTTCGGATAAATATACAACGATTTCAAGGCTGTTTATTGGTGGCCGAATATGAAGGCTGATATCGCCACATATGTGGGAAAATGTTTGACTTGTTCAAAAGTCAAAATTGAGTATCCGAAACCGTCAGGTTTGCTGCAACATCCAAAGATTACAGGATGGAAATGGGAGAACATAACGGTCGATTTCATTACGAAGTTGAATAAGACCCCTAGTCAATGCGATACGATCTACATGATTGTTGATCAATTGACGAAGTCAACTCATTTCTTGCCTGTTGGAACTTAAAATCTATGTGACTGACGCCATCAAATCTGTTTACCGAAGCATTTGACTGAAGAATCCATGTGAATCGATTTAGAGACTGGGTTGTGATGCTCGAGGCTTGCGAGATTGGACCGAAGACCGTTTTCCGGAAAAGTCAACCGTTCGGGTCAACTGTCAACGTAAAAGTCAACGGAAGATCGGTTCGAGCGAGTCAAGCTTCGGTTTATTTAATCAGCTCTGATTTAATTAAGATTTATGTTATTTACTTTACTTGTAATTTCGTTTATTCAGTTATGTATTTCTGTTGTTAGTCACCCTCACTATATATAGTGAGGGTGCCCATTACAAGCAAAGGAGTCTATGTTGGAACTTAAAATCTATGTGACTGACGCCATCAAATCTGTTTACCGAAGCATTCGACTGAAGAATCCATGTGAATCGATTTAGAGACTGGGTTGTGATGCTCAAGGCTTGCGAGATTGGACCGAAGACCGTTTTCCGGAAAAGTCAACCGTTCGGGTCAACGGTCAACGTAAAAGTCAACGGAAGATCGGTTCGAGCGAGTCAAGCTTCGTTTATTTAATCAGCTCTGATTTAATTAAGATTTATGTTATTTACTTTACTTGTAATTTCGTTTATTCAGTTATGTATTTCTGTTGTTAGTCACCCTCACTATATATAGTGAGGGTGCCCATTACAAGCAAAGGAGTCTTTTTTTTTTGTTAGGACCGATTTTCACTACGAGAATCTCGATCTTGAGCAAGAACATGGTTCGGATTCGAAAACTCAAGACAAATGAAGAAGATGATGAAGATGAATCATGAATAATCATAAACAAGAAAGATGAAGAACATATCGAATGATTTCCTATAACCGAATGATTAGTTACAAGAAATCATGAAGAACACACAATCTCTCTCTAGAATCCATGACTCACTCTCTCTCTAGAATGGAAATCTCACACTCTACAAGAAATTCATCATCTCCACATTCGGAGACTCCTTTACTTGTAATGGGCACCCTCACTATATATAGTGAGGGTGACTAACAACAGAAAAACACGACTGAATAAATGAAATTACAAGTAAATGAGATAAACATAAATAATAATTAAATCAAAGTTGATTTAATTAATCCGAAGCTTGACTCGCTCGAACCGATCTTCTGTTGACTTTTACGTTGACCGTTGACCCGAACGGTTGACTTTTCCATAAAACGGTCTTCGGTCCAAACTGCAAGCCTCGAGCATCACAACTCAGTCTCTAAATCGATTCACATGGATTCTTCAGTCAAATGCTTCGGTAAACAGATTTGATGGCGTCAGTCACATAGATTTTAAGTTCCAACAATGTACGACATAGTGATTCTTCAGCAGTTGAACAGATTTGAAAGCATTAGTCAAGGGGGAAATTGTTGGAACTTAAAATCTATGTGACTGACGCCATCAAATCTGTTTACCGAAGCATTCGACTGAAGAATCCATGTGAATCGATTTAGAGACTGGGTTGTGATGCTCGAGGCTTGCGAGATTGGACCGAAGACCGTTTTCCGGAAAAGTCAACCGTTCGGGTCAACGGTCAACGTAAAATTCAACGGAAGATCGGTTCGAGCGAGTCAAGCTTCGGTTTATTTAATCAGCTCTGATTTAATTAAGATTTATGTTATTTACTTTACTTGTAATTTCGTTTATTCAGTTATGTATTTCTGTTGTTAGTCACCCTCACTATATATAGTGAGGGTGCCCATTACAAGCAAAGGAGTCTTTTTTTTTTTGTTAGGACCGATTTTCACTACGAGAATCTCGATCTTGAGCAAGAACATGGTTCGGATTCGAAAACTCAAGACAAATGAAGAAGATGATGAAGATGAATCATGAATAATCATAAACAAGAAAGATGAAGAACATATCGAATGATTTCCTATAACCGAATGATTAGTTACAAGAAATCATGAAGAACACTTTCTCTCTCTAAAATCCATGACTCACTCTCTCTCTAGAATGGAAATCTCACACTCTACAAGAAATTCATCATCTCCACATTCGGAGAATCCTTTACTTGTAATGGGCACCCTCACTATATATAGTGAGGGTGACTAACAACAGAAAAACACGACTGAATAAATGAAATTACAAGTAAATGAGATAAACATAAATAATAATTAAATCAAAGTTGATTTAATTAATCCGAAGCTTGACTCGCTCGAACCGATCTTCCGTTGACTTTTACGTTGACCGTTGACCCGAACGGTTGACTTTTCCATAAAACGGTCTGCGGTCCAAACTGCAAGCCTCGAGCATCACAACTCAGTCTCTAAATCGATTCACATGGATTCTTCAGTCAAATGCTTCGGTAAACAGATTTGATGGCGTCAGTCACATAGATTTTAAGTTCCAACATTGCCAATTCGGGAGACTGACAAGATGGATAAGTTGTCGCCTATGTACATGAAAGAAGTTATCTCACATCACGGTGTTCCCTTATCAATTATATCAGACCGAGATGCGCGATTCACATCTCACTTTTGGAAGTCCTTGCAGAAGGCATTGGGAACCCAGCTCGACATTAGTACGGCTTATCATCCTCATACTGATGGTCAAAGTGAGAGGACTATTCAGACACTGGAGGACATGCTCAGAGCCTGTGTGATAGATTTCGGTAACAGCAGGGAATCTCACCTACCGTTGGTGGAGTTTTCCTATAATAACAGTTATCACACGAGTATTGGAGCAGCGCTATTTGAGGCTTTGTATGGACGTAAGTGTAGGTCACCGATCTGCTGGGCAGAGGTGGGTGACATTCAACTTACTAGTCCTGAACTTATTCACGAGGCGACCGAGAGAATCGTTGAAATCCGGAATTGCTTAGGAGCAGCTCGTGATAGACAGAAAAGTTACGCGGATAAGCGTAAGAAGCCGTTGAAATTTCAGAAGGGGGGTCGTGTTCTTCTGAAAGTTTCACCTTGGAGAGGAGTTATTCGTTTCGAAAAAACGTAGAAATTTCAATCCGAGATATGTTGGACCGTTCGAGATTGTCGAATTCATTAGTCCAATTGCTTATAGATTGAATCTTCCCGAGGAGCTATGTTCCGTACATAACGTGTTCCATGTATCTAATATGAAGAAATGTCTATCAGATGAATCACTCGTAGTTCCGCTTGAGGAGTTGGAGATTGACGAGCAATTGCGTTTCATAGAAGAGCCAGTAGAGATAATGGACCGGGAAACTAAACAGCTTAAGCAAACCAAAATTCCGATCGTCAAGGTTTGATGGAATTCGAAGCATGGACCAAAGTTTACCTGGGAACGCGAAGATCAGATGTTGAGGAAATATCCTAACTTTTTTAGACAGCCCGTGCCGATGGTCGGGTTACTCCTTAAATTTCGAGACAAAATTTCTTTAAAAGAGGGGATGATGTGATAATCCGGAAATTTTGGTTTGATAACCTGGAAACTTAGGTGTGATAACCTAGAAAAAGTGATGTGATAAACTGAAAACTTATTTGATAACTTGAAAAACTTTTGTGAGAATATGAAAACTTTCATCTTTTACTGTTGAGTAAACTATTAAACTTTATACTTTACTGTTGAGTAAAGCGCAAAAACGTTATTTTACTGTTGAGTAAAATGTTGTAACTTGATTTCTCACTACTTGCAACAGGGTTGCAACGATTTAAACGTGTGGAACTTACACGCTTAGCAACGGGTTGTGATCTTAATTTTCGGGACGAAAATTCTTTAACGAGGGAAGGATGTGACATTTCGGCCCTTCGGGTAGGACCCGAGCCTTAGAAATGGACAAAAACTGATAAAACCGGCAAACCGGGAGTCGCCTATATAGGCGTAGTATGTCAATCAAGGTATAAGAAGAGTCTAGTAGCCTTAAAACATGTCACAAACATCACACACAAGTTGGAGTCTCGAAACATTAGTGATAAACTGAAAACTGCTAAGTATCATTAATTATGTGTAAACTGATACGTGAATTTAATTGAATGATCGTAAATCGTTATGTGGCAAGTTGATACTTGATTTTATTAGATTCGATGTGATAAAAATGATGGTGAATTGAAAATGGGAGAAAACATTGAAAACCCGTGACCAAAAACGCGAAAAACTGACAAAACGGGTTACAGTCAACAAAAGTCAAAGGGGCTGTCGGATGGAAGCTCTAGGCATATCGCCTAGAGCAACCAGGGTCTCCAAGCGACACGCTTGGAACCTAGTTTCCAGCGGAAACCCTAATTTCAACTATTTAAGCACATGTATCCACCACCATTTCATTTCATCAGCTCCCAACGTTTTCTCAGCCTCATTCACGACTTCTATCATCCTCCTACTCATTTCTTATCAAAATCCAAGCTTTATTACAAGTTTCAAGCCCCGGTTTCAGCCTTTCTCATCCAGCATCATTTTGTATGTGTTTTCTTATGTTTTTCTTGTGTTCAGGATGTGAAGATTCATGTTTTATGATGGATCTAGGTCTGATCTATGTTAGTTTGATGATACCAAGTATAGATCTAGTGATTTTGATAGAAAAGATTGTATCTTTTGATCAAAAACATGACTTTTATGCATGATATGATGATACATGCTAGATCTAGGGTTTTCATGAGAAATCATGCATGCATGTGGTTAAAGCTTGATGATTTGTGTTAGATCTATGTTGTAATGACTTGATAATGATTGATCTAGGGTTGATAGGCAATAAAGTTGCTAACTTTACGTGAGATCTATGATGAAAACTTGATTTTCGTTGCCATGCATGCAAGATGTTGAATAAAGGCACATGATTTGTGTTAGATCTACTATGTGGGTGTGTAATCTAGGTTACTGGATGCATGATGGTATATATAGTTGTAAACTTGATGTTCAATTGCATGTAGATTATTTTATAAAAATTATTTACATGAAAATATGATAAAAATTGCCTATTACGGAAAGATAGCTTTCATGCATATGATTACGAATCTGTGACATGGCTTGAAATATGCTAAATGATGATCAATGTGATTTTCATGATATGATGATGATCTGTAATCACGGAATTAGCCTACATGTGATAAATATATATTTTTCGAAAAATAAATAAATTAGGAAAATGCATGAATATGGGCATGAGATTACTTGGCTATGTGTTTGCATGTGATAAGTCAAATTGATTATGAGTTATATGAGTGTACAAGTCCTAAGTCTCCTACCTCAGTGGGATAAATACATATTTATCGAAAAATAAATAAATTAGGAAAATGCACACATTATTTCTTTCAATTTGTCCTAGTTCTTGTTGCATGGCTAGGATCCAGTGTGGATCATTAAGGGCTTCTTCATAAGATTTTGGTTCTATTATACTGAGAAATCCAGCATAGAGACATTGATTGGCTGAGGCTGACCTGGTCTAGATATTTTTGTTTTGATCACCAATGATTAAATTTATGGGATGATCTTTTGTCCATTTTGTTGCTGGAGGGAGAGTGGCTAACTCTTCACTCCTAAGCATTAAGTCGGTTGTGACAATGTTTTGACACTCCCCCTCAGCAGATAGACAGTCAGCCAAGGGTAAGATCTTTGTTACAGAATCATTTAGGGGCTCCGAAGTGGAGTTCTGTAATGTTTCTGTAGTTGGACCCTTTTTATCAGAGATTTCATTATTTTTATCTTTTGAGTTGGAAATTTCATTCTGAATCATGGTTTCTTTGCTATCTTTGTAATGATCGTTTGTGGCAGTAATATTTGAAAGAGGACAAAATAAGGGAAGGTTATTTTCATCATCAGAATTTTCTTTGAAAAATTGGTGGGACTCTTCTCCTTTTGAAATTGTTACTTCAGGGATGCAATCATTTACATTTGGAGATGTGGTGCTAACATGTATAGCCATTTTATTTTCACTAAATGACACATTTATACTTTCTCTTACCACTTGATTTTTCAGAACGAACACTCTGTATGCCTTTGACTTGAGTGAGTATCCAATGAAGATTCCTTTGTCAGCTTTTCTGTCAAATTTTCCAAGATAGTCTTGATCATTTAGTATGTAGCACCTGCATCCAAAGACTAGAAGAAATTTTAAGTTAGGAATTTTCTTATTGATTGTTTGGTAGGGAGTTTGATTGATCCTTTTGTTGATGACAGATGTATTTTGAGTGAAGCATGTTGTTGCAATGGCTTCAGCCCAGAAGTAGATGGGGAGATTTGCTGAGGAAAGCATGGACCTGGTAGCTTCTACTAGAGTTATGTTTCTCCTTTCTACTACCCCATTTTTCTGTGGGGTCATTGGAGCTGAGAACTCATGAGATATGCCTTTTCTAACCAGATATATGTCTAGTTTTGAGTTTTTGAATTCGGTTCCATTATCAGACCTTATTCTTCTTACTTTTAAGTGCATTAATTTTTGTATCCTTCTTATATAATTAATGATAAGATTTGATGTTTTACTTTTTGATTTCAAAAATTCGACCCATATATATCTGGAGAAGTCATCCACCATAACTAGTATGTATTTCTTTCCACCAAGACATTCTGTGCTTATGGGTCTATAGAGATCCATGTGGATTAGCTCAAGTGGTTGACTTCCAGATATTTCTTGAATGCTTTTGTGAGAAGTTTTCTTCATTTTTCCCATTTGACAATCTTCACATATTTCTTCAGATTTAGAAAGAGTGGTGGGGAGACCTTTTACCATCTTTTTACATGCTAGTTCAGCAATTGTTCTAAAGTTTAGATGGGATAGTCTTTTTTCCCAAAGCTCAGATTCCTTGTTAGATGATTTTGACACGAGACAGAGAGACTCATTAGAAATAAGATTGTTGAAGTTTATATAATAGAGACTTTGATTTATTATTTTCCTGTTAAGTAAATTTTACTGTCACTTAATCCAACAAGTTCACACTTGTTAGAGTAAAGAGTAAGTTTGAAGCCTTTATCACATAATTATCCACAGCTTAATAAGTTGTATTTTCGACCTTGGACATGTGACACATTTTCCATTGTGACTTCACCATTAGTAATGGTTCCATACCCAATGGTTTTGTATTTTATAACATCACCAAAGGTTATAGACATTCCTTTTTTTTTCTTTACATAATCGTTTAACAGTTTTAACAGTTTTATTTCCCCCAAGCATGTGGTTAGCTAGTGAGCCAAAAGATTTTCCATTGTTCCGATTTGAGGACATTTTAAAGAGCAGGATCTTTTGAATATTAATTATTCAATCTGCTCTGATACCAATTGTTGGGTCCCTGAAGGGCTCTTTAACAATGTTGGCACAATTTGATTTAAACAAGATAAATGAGTTGCAGAAAGTAAATCAAATTGGAAGACATCAATTCATAAAAGGGTTATTCTGTATATCTCAAATGTAAATAATGGTTTACACGAGTTTATAGTATGACTATGTATCAACAGAAATAACTTTCTATGGGAGTGATGTTGCAATTGCTTTGAGAAGATATTGAGTTGTATGCTTGATGTCTTGCTTTGTTTGATGAAGTCAGCGTGCTATTTATAGGCAGATGTAGCAAGTTGTATTTGGATAAGGTGGTTGAGGACGGTTGATGTTGGAGTGTGTCAGAGTATATAGAGATAAATTGAGCATGTTTAATTTATCTCTTTGTCAACTGTCTTCAACTACTTTCTTGATTAATGCCAAGTTGACATTCTTTTTGCTTGTTCTTCACACATAGATAGAATATGTTCTTCTCATAGTATTCATATTCTGATAATCCAGAACTCCTTATGGATTCTTCTTTGAAGACTGTTGATGCTTCCCATTAGAAGCTATCTACAGAAATGAGGATTTCTGTAGATTTTAGTCTGTACAGAACTACTTCGGAAATTCCGGAGTAGTTCTGTATAAATATAGAAGTCATGCAGAAATCGATTATTCATACAGACTTTCGTATCCATTCTCTATTAAGAATGTATCTTATCTTTTCTTCTAATACTTGACTGTCCCTGCAATATACATTTCATGTATATTACAGTGAGTAGCTACTTTTTGAATAACCAACAGTTAATTCAAACAAGCACTACTAAAAGCGGATGTGATGTGTAATGTGATAAGAAAGAAGATAGAAGATAACAGTATCATAGATAGTCAACATAGTATATACATATATATATATATAGTGGCTAAGTGGGTAAAGTGCGTACATGTGCGTCTATGTGTGTGTCTAAATGACTCTAGCCATAGTTGGATTCTACAATCCTAAGTTCACTATGACTGATGAGCTCTGATACCAATCTGTCATAACCCCCGCGAATCTGCCCGCGTAATACCCGCGAACAAGGGGCATGACAGAGAGCAGGATCCGAGTCGTCAGAAACTACGAACATCTATATGCTCGACTCAACAACCAGTTTAAGTTTTATAAAACAGTTTATCATAGAAAAACGTTAATAAACAAAATTGTGCGGAAGCATTTTCATCAAGTTTCGATAATCATTTACGGAAGTGATAAATCATTAAGTTAACATTTCAGATGTGGAAGCGATAACATAAACACAATTTTAACATGTCTTTCGCCCATGGCGATAAAATAAGTTTAGATATTATATGACATATGCAGACCAATACCCATGATCCTAACGTGCATTTCCTTAGCAAACCTCCTAAGGACCTGAGAAGAAACATGTAAAGTGTCAACGCAGGTTAGGTAAATTCTCAGAGTTTAAGCAAGTAAATAAATATCCATTTATTTAAAACAATAGATAACCAGTTACCCTCAGCGAGGCATAACCCCCCCCCCCCCCCTAGGAATTACATCCTGGAAAAGATAATCAGCATTTTATATACTTGGGTTAGCTAAACCACATTATTTATTACACCAGAGGCCCCATGTCCCCATTCCCGATAGTTAAGTTTTGCCTTCCTGCCATGCTATACCCGAGCATGATGTGACACCCGGCAAACTCAGGTGATTTTCTAGACGAACACGAACAATTATTTATATCAAACACGTATGCATTTATATACCTAATAGGAATTTTTGATGGGTCATCGAGTCCACGAACAATCACACACGAATTGAGTCGGCCCTAATCGTTGGTGACTAAATTATTAAAATGCTATCGAACGAACATAATGTGCATAACTTATAACTCCATGATTTTATGTGCACATGTGTGCTATTTGATGTTAGATAATTGTGATCTCATGTGAAACTAGGTGTTGCTAAAACTACCTGAACCGGGCATTTACGTATACGTCGAACTTAGAATAAACCATGTACGTGCGAATCTTTGGTTAGGAAAGTAATGGGGCACAAACCGATAACTTAAGGGTCTTGAGGGGCCTTAGTGAAAATAAATAAATAAAAAAATAAAAAAAAATAAGATAAATCACAATTCAAAACTCAAACCAACTTATATGATCGTGATCCCCCTTCTTTCTCTCTATTTTTCCGAACGACAAATCCTTATATCCCGATCTATCCCTTATTCTCACAAAAACTTTAATCCTCTTGCCCTTCACTTTCCTCTGCGATCACATCCTCATAGCCACTCTTGTTGCTCGAGTTCGAAGGCCACAAGGGCTGTGGAACAGGCTCACGTGGTAGCATTCAGCCTCAAAGAATACCGTGACCCGAGTAACCGATCTCGAGGAGTGTAGGAAACCACCGCAATCTAAGGTAAACCCCTCGACATGTGTTCTTTTTCCTTTCTTTTCGAGATTTCCGAAGAACCCGAGATGTCGTATGCTTAA
>JBCNJP010013655.1:0-12048 GCA_039602395.1 Deinandra increscens subsp. villosa
TACAATTATGTTTATTTAGTTACCTTTATTAAATCAGAGTGCGTAAGCATATATAAAATATATAATTAAAACAAACGCGAATAACCAAGTGACATTAATAACAGCATGATCTAATCATCAACACGCAAACAATAGATATATATGAAATTCGATATATATATTTATATATATAACATAATATTTAAATCAATATTTAAATATTTGAATCAACTAAGTTGTGATAAATAAATATAACAGTTTATGTGATAATCATAATTAATATTATAATTCAATCTAAACCGTAAGTGTTTAAGTCGGATGTGTTGAAAAACTGTTCGAGACACCGAGGTTCAACGACATAAGCGCTAGGGTTGCGAAAACTTATCGGAGAAGCAGGCTCGGGTTCGGTTCTAAACTGTAGCAGAAAAATGCACCAAGAGAAACTGGCAAAAACACGGCGGCAGTGCAGTGGTTGACGCCGGCTGAAGCTCAGCTGGCGCCGGTGGTGGCTGGATGATCGGCGGCGACAGTAGGGTGGTCACCGGCGGTGTACTCGCGACTGTGGAGGGTGGCTCACCGGAAAAACGGACGGCGGCGGCAGGGAGGTCGGCAGACGGTTGTCGCGAGGGAGAGATGGAGATAGTGTTTTCTAAAAACTGTTGTAACCCGAAATCAGTATTTTAGGTTTGTTTATATAACCAACTAGTTTGTGGATAACCCTACAACTTATTTAAATCTCTCAATTATCCATCTAGTTATATATTATGATTTAAACAAAACTAATTTTATTTAAATCTGTAACACCCCAAAATTTTATGACTTAAGTTATATACGTGTGCTAACGTGTTAAGTAGCTAAAACATATATTGATATAGTTTATGGGTTAGTAAATGGATAAAGGGTAACGATTTGCAAATGCTATACGTGTTTATGTTATATATATACATATGATATATGTGCTAGATAGCTAAACATGATAAAACGTATGAAAAATGCATGTTTAACCATTAACGGGTAATGATTTGATAAAAGGTAGGGTTATATGAATAATACACGTGTTAATTGATAAAACGAAATAGGAAATGGGATAGATACGTGTTTTATAACAAGGATAATTGATATATATGATATCAAATGAAATACGTGTTTAGAAGTTGATATGATAGAAATTAATGATAAAGGGAGGAAAATACATTTACGCGATTGCGTTATATTAGATATATGTGTAAGTATATACATATATATATATATATTCTAATAGCGTAAATGCATATAAAAAATCATCTGATGGACATATACGTGGAATACGTGTTCGAATAGTTAAAGACGTAAAAAATAGATAAAAACATATTTTGGTATAAGAAGGATTGTTGAAAATAAATAAACGTAACATATACGAGTAATATACGTGTTTATACTTATTATACGCATCTCGAGGCTTATAATGTATAATAAATATATTCTAAGATTATTTGGAACATAAAGTGATAAGCATGTAAAAGTATGAGGGGCTAAAATGAAAATTTATGAAAAATATATATAAATACATATATACGTATGTATACGTATATCATTGTGTGTGTCCTGAAGGTTAGAAACCTTTATAAATATGTCCCATAATGTTTTGGTGCATAAAATAATAAAAGGGTAGAAGTTTAGGGGTATAAGGGCCAAAAGAGTAAATAAGTGAAACCTACCCGGATACGTGTGGCTTGCGTATTGCGAGCCACCACCCATTATACGGCGCGGTACGCAAGGAGCAGCAGCAGACCAGAATCGTGTTTGGTTCGTTTTTGAGCCACGTCTCCTCGCTTGTTCTCCAAAATTCGATCTCTATGCATCATTTTTGAGCGGCTAGTCACCATAGACACCTGAAGGGGACTAAGACGAAGCTATTGGGTATAAATAGCGGCCTTAACATGACAGATTCATCACCAATTTCTCATATTTCTACCTTTAAAACCCCTTTCTTGGTCCGAAACTTCTTTTGCTTAATTCGATTGATCTGCTTGGAGTTAGAGGCTGAATTTATGTAGTTGTGCTTCATTAGGTATGCTTAACAGTAACCTATTTCAGTTTTTAATAATATTGAGTCTAAGTATGATTTCTAAAATCATATAAAAATTAGGGTTCTTGAGCTTGTTTTGCCAAAATTGGGTAACCGAGTTAGAATTAAGGTCTGAATGTTTGTATATAATCCTAAAATTAATGTGTTTTAAGAAAGCCCTAAGTTTATTTCATAATTGGAAAAGGTTTGGTAAATGTTTTGTTAACGGGTCAAAATTAGGGTTTTCGTAACGTTGTTCTGCCCAAATTGGTAAACGGTATTGAACTAAGCTTTGATATTTTGAAGTATATTACAAAATGTTATAATGGATAATACCCTAAGTTGGTTTCAATTAAAAATGAGTTTTGGTCAAGAAATGAGTATTATTTAATATAAAATAATCCGGGGGGTATGGGGATTTGATTTTTGGTATAGTAACATGTTAATATATATAATAAGTATATATGAAGTTAAAATGGATAGATAATAAAGTATTGAAAACACCGAGTTAATCGGATATTTAGAAGTTCGTGCAGACCGGAAGGGTAAGCGCCTGTACACTAGGGTTTCTGGCAAAGCGGAGGTGTCACATAAATCCCAACTGGGACCTGGCATACCTCACTAGGCGATCCCGGAGTGACCATTTACTTATAGGAATGCGCGTCTTCGTATTATCGTTAAAAGAAAAGAATGACTGCCTAAAGGGCATTTTGGGCATTTTGACCTTTAAAAAGGAATAAACTTAATAAATTGAATATTGTTACGATATATTAAACCTTGCGTTACCACCATACAATACGCAATTAGGTTTAATTGGAAAGCATAGCGGAGGTTTCGCCTGAATTAACTGCTTAAGACAATAAGGTGAGTTCTATGAGCCCCCTCTTTTAAATGTTTTAAATGTTTTCGGGCTAATATACATACACATGTGATGTAAATATGTTCAAATGGTTTATAACTGAAATATTGCCTCTTTTAACTGTTAGAACTGGTAAAAGGTTTTTGACTAATATATACGTGAAAGATTGTGAGAATGTTATTAAAATGATTACTAAGGAAATGTCTTACAGTATTAAACTATTAAATGGATGTTAAATTAAAATATATGTGAAGAGGTTGTGATAATGTTTACGAGTGAAATGTTCTAAACTGTTAAACTGCTAAACTGCTAAACTACTTTAGGAATGATATACATGAGAAATGTTTAGGAAATGCGTTAAAATGACTTTTCCATGTTTTGTGCCAATACAGATACATAAAATGTTTTAAGGCATATAACTGTTTTAAATGATGATTACCTATTATAAACTATTTTCAGAAAGGTTATAATGAACGGGTAATATAAAGGATGAAACTTTTAAATAAAGTTTTGAGAAATGGAAATTGTAAAGGTTTGGTCTAAGCTTGCGTATGTAAATAAGTGTCGGGTAAATATGATCTTATTGGCCTTGTTGTGATTGTAAGATGTAATCTATACTGGAACGATTCTATATCATATCCGTTTGTATTTAAGGTGTGGTGGATACGCTGCGGTACTTCCTATATATAAACACCCGTAATACAATAGGAAATGTTATAGAATCAGTCCAGTGTAGGTTTCACTGAGGTTTAACAAGACCAATAACATTATATTTATAAAATGCTTCTTCCATATACGGGCGATGGACTGCTGTTGAAAAGGTTATGAGTCCAAATACAAAGGTTATTTAAATAGACTTTTGAAAAGGTTAAAAAGGTTGAAAAGGTTAAAAAGGTTTTAATCTAAGCAAATATTGTCTAGTGAAAAGGGGAAATGGTGATTGTACAACTAAAGCGGGGAATAACGGTTCTCCAGGGTAGCGACGGCTGCTCTAATCTTGAAATGGTATTCGGGTGGCGACGGTTTCTCGAGGAACTAACGTGGTTCCAATAGACAATTCTTAGTAAATAAATGACTGCTTATAATATTTCGTATAACTCTTTTATGTTTTATACCAAATGATTATTTGCACAAGAGAGGGTCTAGGAGACCCAAAGTACTTTAGGTACTGAATGGTTTTTACTATGATTTAAAGGTTATGTTTGGGTATAGTATTGTTATGTTTATACCTGTTAAATGGTTAAACGGATAAATGTTTTGGTATAACTCTGTTACGTCTTATACCTGATAAATGTTTAAAGGTTATATTTTGGTATAATTCTGTTATATCTTATACTTGATGAATGTTTGATAAAAAGGGGGTCGTTAGGCCCAAGTGTTTGCAATAAACTTTCGATACAAAGGTAACGTTTTTAAAAAACATAGAACTCACCAGCGTACGCTGACCTTTAAAAATATGTATGTCAGGTGATGAAAATGTTTAATGTAGCAAGGTAAAGGGCTCTGGTGAGGGCAGACTAGGTGGGCAAGTTATGAGGAAGGACTCAATAGTAGACTGGCATAGACATAGATAAGATCTAGTTGTTATAGAATGTTGTTATCTTCCTTGCTGTTGTACTTGGCTTATATATAAATGAAAAGTTTTTAATTTCCGGTGCTTAATTATCTCTGTTGTACCATGTGTTCATGAGTAAATCTGATGCGTGACCCCCTGGTGCCAAGTCTGGGAGTTGGCATCATAACTTACCACTACAATACTGCTCCACGATGGGTGCCCATGCCCGTTTAATATGGTGAAATAGTAGTCGTCAAGTAAATCGTGTTTTATAAATTTAAAAGCTTAAAGACTGCTAAGAAGGTTTGAAAAATATTGCCATAATTTATAGACACCTCAGCACATGTCAGTTAATTCACCTTTTAAGTGCTTCCTAACAGACAACTCTAACGCTCGGACAAGGGCTCACCTTTTGAGTACTTCCCACTTTAACTAAACCAAACCACCTTCGAAACAATTTTAGGCACCCTAGGCTAGCAGGAGCTACCTCTAATTCCTACAATAGACACGAATAGCAAGTTAACTAAATTCCTATGGCACTTCCTTTTGTGACAATCTCATCCTGGTTCATTAACCAACCTGACTACCCGAGTGCTATCATCCTTTTGAGCTTATCTAGATAGGCAGCACACAAGAATCAAATAAACAACCATTAACTAATCCTATGATTACTATGTAGCAAATCACATTAAAGTGTAAACACAAAGTCACACAATTTAACTACTTCACTCAAACAGGATGACATCCACAAGCAAAGAAATGATTTTTGATAATTCTAAACCTAATTCAAGCACACATATGCATCAATTGTAGAAAGTAGAGGGATTTAAATAATTGTCACATCAATCAAATCATCATAAAACCGAATACAGTCATAAAGTGTCAATTAATCATCTAATAGTCTAGGTGGTAGCAAAAGTCTAGCCTACCACCATGATAAAACTAGAAATAAACATAAAGTATGATACTTGATCAGGAAACATAGTGTAATTCTAGAATTTAACGACAAACAAAAGGTAAATCAAAGAACCAATGATAAATTTGGTTGAATGATTGGTTCCACCGATGATCCGTCCTTGTACCAGCCTTTCTCCAGTCTCTAAATCTGTCCCCAAGTCACCAAAAATCGTCTGGAAGTCGAATTATATTGAATTTAAACCCTAAACTCGAATTTAAATGAAATTTGCTTCTATTGTGGGTTTTACACCTCCAAGCATATCGCTTGGAGGGTTCTAAGCTGCAGGCAATATACGCGCTGCACCATGTAGCGACAAAATAGTCGAGTGACTGAATTTGACTTTCTATTGACCAACCTCCCCAAGCGTATCGCTTGGGGCTTCTATCTTAGTAGGCGATACGCCTACTACCTCTTTTTAGCATTTGGTCATTTTCTCTCTTGTTCAAATCTTCCAATTTTCGTGTGGCCTCGGGGTCTATCTATTAACCTACAAAACACATTAAAACCCATAACTAAGACTCAAATAAATATAATTAACTAAAACACATAAAATGACTCAAATTGGACTAAAATCGACTCAAGCAATACACAAAATACACAAGAAATTAGAATGTGTTTGCAACACATCATGTAACCATTGGCGTGTATGGGAAGGTGTGAGACGACATGACGTACACCCAATGGGGTGTGTGGCCTTTGCATGTCATTTGATTAGGAGTGAAGATTTGTGTAGATCTGCAAGGAAGCCCTTTTGTTGGTTACTTTGCATGCATGCCTCTCATTGGTGGATTAGTGTGGCATAATTATGGTTCCGTTCCCTCGAGTTTGTCCTAAGTTCCAACCGGTCTTGGTGGGGGATCCTATGCCCATTTCGGTCCCTAATGGGTAGCCCAAACTAATTGCTGAATGGGCATGCCTAGCCTTTGGTGCTCATGGCCCAATTAAGTTACTTGCTCGGCCTAAGCCTTTGGGCTTTCATGGATTTTTGCTACGGCTCAAGAGGATTTCATTGGGCCCATAGACCATTCTCGGCCTAAATGATAATGGGAGTGGCCCATATAACTAAGTGTAGGCTCAAGGCCTATACCTAACCATAGATGGGCTTAGATGGCCCATGAATACCTATTGAGCCGACCTATGGGCTTCTAGTGATTCACTAAGGTTGATGGGCTTGCTAGATGCCTAATGGGTTTACTATGTGCTTATAGGGCTTACTATGAACTAAGTGGGCTTGATCATACTGTATTGTTGTGAAAGTCAGAATTTATGAGAGGATTCGAATAATGATAGGAATTAGAATTGGAAATGGAATTGGGAATTGGTTGAGATACTAGACGAGTAGTCATCTATATATTTATTTTTGGTGTAGAGGTGGCCATGCACCAAGTATTATTCATGTTATTATCGATTATGGCCCTTCCGTTCAAGTAATGTGTCATGTAATTGTTTATAAAATGGTGCGAAAAATTTACCATGAAATTACGTAATATAAGATAGGGTTTTGTTGGTTTGGGTTATACATTCTCCCCATGTTTAGGGAGTTTCGTCCAGAAACTAAGGTTGTCGCTGTCTATTCGGGGCATTGTATCTCGGATATATAGAGGGAGTGCGAGCGAATAGGATACACAAGTTGAAGATGTAGGTTCGTAGAATCTTATGAGAGTCGTTTACAAATATAATTATGTATAGAAACGTATATAAGAAGGGACTAGCTCTTAGAACGAGAATGTAGTGGCAAAGGAGTCATAAAATAAGCGCAAGTTCCAAAAGTTTTTTGAATGTGCAATAGTTGTGCATTTAAGGAATCTAACCCGGTACGAGGGTTGTGAGTCGATAAGGGTTTAGATTGAGGTAATAGTCGCGAGAGAGCGATAAATCCATCAATGATGTTTGAAGAAATGGTAAGTTCAGTCTAGAAAGTTTGGCGTCTGTAAAGATTCATTATTAATGATGAGATTGGAGATGGCTAGTTTGCGAGTGCAATTAATTGTCATCAAAGGTAATGTTAGATTCATCGCAAGAGTAGTTGGTTCAAATGGATATGTCAAAAGTCATTATGAATAGTTGTTTAGTCGTACAAAGTTGTTGGAGTTGTGAAAAGAGTACATGGAATAGTAATAAGTTACAATGTATTGCGAGTGTTCAAAAGTGGAAGTCTAAGTGATTCTAACATGTGAAAACATGTCGTATTAATATGTGATATACAAGGGTTTTCGAAATGATTCAAGAGGTTAGATAGATGTCTTCACATGTTTGTCATCCATTGATGCCAATTCGTTGTCTAGCATTGTGTAGGTTATGTAGTTCTTGTCGTTGTTGTTGTTCATATTAAGCCTTGTAATTCTTTGTATAGCCTCTTTTGTCATCGACTTGAACGGTTGAAAGTTGTTGCGTTCATGGCTTGTAGTATGCTTCCATCACTTAGGCTTTCATTCCATACCAAGTGTTCATTGCATGTTTTCTTGAGTGTTGTCACTCGTAGGTATTGGGGTGTTTTGTGTCGCATATTGGTTGCTCCATAATAAGAATTCTCATTGTTACATAGGGTCGTTGCGGTTATCACCTTTCATGCTTGTGAATCATCTTCCCGTGTATGTTCCGTACCAATTCTCCTTATATTGGGGTTTTGTCCTTTATGTCTTCCAATCTTCATTGGGTGAGACTTTGGGCTTCTTGTCTCCTTGGTGGTCTTCAGTTTATTGAGTTACTCGTGTCTATATAGGGTCGGCTTCGTTCGTCATTATCGAGGTAGAGATGTTGAAGTTGATCCAAATCACCTTGTTAAGGTGAAGGTGGCCATCTTGTCTCTTATGTTTCCATCCTCTTTGTCCAATTTCTTCCTTGTGGTTTGTTCGTTTCTCATTGATGTCGTCTGATATTCTTTGTAGGATCCTTTAAGTTGTTCTTCTGTTGGTTGGGGATTTCTTCCTGATAGTCATCGCGTAATCGTCTGTTGTTTTCGTTGTCGCTGCTGAGTCCAAGGCATGACGTTGATCATAGAAGGTGACAATGGGTTCCCATGGAGCATCTAGTTTGTCTACTTATCCTCGCGAAATCCATTAATGGTTAGGGATTCCTTCTTGATTTCCCTTAGGTAGCCGTCTAGGGTTGTTGTTGTTGCGGAGCTCCGATTCATCACGTTGGGAGAGACAAGTATGTCATCCCAGGGTAGGCTCCCCATGTTCAAGGATGTTGACATACCATCTTGAGAGATTGAGGAGATGGAAGAAGATGCGAGGTTTGGAGTTTTGATCATGGGATCCCTCATCATTTCGTCATGTGCGCACATATAGGAATCTTCATCTTTTGGGTGATGAATCTTTCTGCAGCGCATCATGGATAGGGATGGAATGCGGGTTATTCTTTGAATGGAGTTTAGCCCACATGAGGTGAAGGATGTGCTCTTCGTTGTGTAGCATGTTGCTCAAATGACTTGCTTCCTACGAAAGGACATAGTTTGAACAAAATATAAGAATAGATGAAGGTACAAGTTTAAGGATTTGCTCTGAAGTAAAACATATAATTGGAAGGAAAACAATATTGAAAGTAGATATATACACATAAGTATATTTGTTGGAGAGGAGTTCCTAATCATTCGTTGTTATTCCTTAGCTGTAAGTCGTAGTAGATTTTCTAGTGATAGTGGAAGTAATAGAGGGTTGGACAAGGATTAAATGAGTGACAAAGTGCTTGATCTTTGTCATTGATGTTGCGTGATTCTGTAGAGAGAAATGGTCACAAGAGGAAGATATTTTCAAGAATGAATGCATGTGGTAGGAGCATCTAAAACATCGTCGAAGTTGGTTGCATGTGACGAAATTAGCATAGTTATTCGATGTGTATACGTGTCGCTTGGTGAAAAGTAGGGTAAAAGTAGCAAGAAGATGAAGATTTTTGTTTGAAATCGAAGATTTGTCATGTACAAACAGGGTTTTGTGTGGTAAGCTTTTCCTTTGGTGCGTGTTATTTGGTGATTGTCGTGTGTACTAAGGGTGCTATTACCCATTGTTTTACTGTGAGCAAAGTGCGTTTTGTGTTCAATGAGGAAGCGAAGTTCGAGGTTTGTACGCATATTGTTGTTTATGAGCTAAGTTTTTGTCGTTTTGTTTATGTTGATGTTGGATAGTTATCCATGTGTGTGTCGTATACTTTGGGTGTTGTGGACACATGTGTGAAGACTTCCGTGCATATTTTTGTTAAGAAAGCGTGAAGCTTTGTGTTTAGTTGGCAATGTTTGGTGTATGTTTTGTTGTTTGGAGAGCACATGTCTTGCGATTTGGAGTATATCGATTGAAGTTTGTTAGTCACTAAGGACGTGTGTTTAGTTTAGCTTGTGTTAGGGATCATACCCGCGAGTGCATATACATGTGTTTAGTTGTTTGTCGATTACTTTGTGTGAACGTTTTATTGGTTAGGACACAACCCAATGGCGTGCATAAAATAGTGTGCTATAGAAGCATCGTTTCCATTCGTTCGTTGCATCTAGGATTCTACCCTTGGGTCACCTCTAGAATCCGTATGTATGACAAATCCATGATTGCACGAGCTCTTATACAATCGTCCATTTGCCTCACAAACGTATCCCCATTGGTTTTCCTTTGTAAACCCGCGTTTTGTTGTGTTTTCGTTCATTCTTAAATAGTCGTGTGTTGTGTGCTTGAAGTTTATTGGTCATCATTACTTTGTTGGCTAGGTGCATCGGCGTTCGATCGCCTAAAACTAGAGACAAAAGCAGACACGCTAAAATACTAGGATTCAAAGTCTAACTTAGGGGATCATGCAAAAGTTTCTAAGTTTCAAAAGAGTTGGCAAAGTTCACGACACAATAAAAACGTACAGTTAAAGAAACAAATTCTGTTTGCTAAAAGTGTGAGTATGTATAGAGTCCTAGAGTTGGCTAAGTGTGGCACCTTACCACCTAAGGATTTTCAAAGGTCTAACTATAATGGGGTTCGATCACTATAGCGTTTTCATAAATAAAATAAGTAAACAAGGTTGAGGGTGTAAGCTATACACATGGTTGTAAATTGTTGAGTTCTTTCAAAATAGTGTTTCAAGTTGTTGGCAAGGTTTTTGCCTCAAAGTAGTGTTTAAAAATGTTTTCCGAAAATTTTTGTTTTTAAAGTGTTACTCGTTTGATGATCATAAAAGCGAATTATGGGGAGTTTGTTCAAAACTTTAAATAGATTCCAAAAATGCTTGTTTGCAAAAAGTTTCCATTTTATGGCGTTAATCGCATCTGCAAAAATATAGGTTTTACAAGTTACATAAATAGTTTTAAAAAGCTTGTTCGAAACATGGTTTAGGCATAGGTTGCTCAAAATTATGGTTTCCAATATTGAGCTTTCAAAAACTAATTACCTGGAGCAAGGTTTTGGAATGTAAGGTTATGACCTAAGTAGCCATGATCGAGGGATGATCATTAGGAAATTTCTATGCTCGGCGTGGCACGTGTCTTAGATGAGGCTTTGGTTTCGGGTTCCTATGTTGTTTTGGGCATTCCTACATATCCATTTTGCTTTGTCAAACGTTGGTTCTGATTCCAATCTGTCAAACCACATCCGGGGGTCTAGCATGGTTATTATGAAATCTGCAATTCCTTTATCTCCACAGGTGGTAAACCGTAGCAGCTATCATCAGCTTGCGAATCACTTTTAACAGGGCTTTCGAGGTGGTACTAGCCCAGTTAACATTGTCACTCCAATCAGAGGGAGCAGTCACTTTCATTTTCAAACAATCCATCTTCCAAACCTTTAGAGAATAGCTGCACTGAAAAAATAAATGGTGATGTGACTCAATATCATTAAAACACAAGAGGCAACACATCATGTTCATGCCACCTTTCTTCCGGTTCCATCTCACCAGCCTATCTTGAGTACGAAGCTTGTCATTAATCACCAACCATAAAAGAAAAGCATGCTTAGGAACACAAGTAGAATGCCAAACTAACTCAGTCCACGGGACCACACCCAACGGGTTTCTAATAGAGTTCCAAGCAAGAGTAGTAGAGAAGTCGCCACACTTACCCGCATCAATCCACATAGATGTATCAGGCTGAGTACTCAACATCGGAATGGAGATGTTGTTTAGAATAGGGAACCTATTCAGCCACTCCACCGGCCAGGCCCAACCATCGTTTGTAACCAGGTCCGCAACCTTCGAATGAATAGAAAAACCAGCGTTGTGAATAATTCTCGGGGAGATAAACTTGGACAGAGGGCCACCAGGACTCCAAATATCATACCAAGCAGACGTGGTATTGCCATTCCCAATGTTAACCCATATAAACTTTCGAATCAAAGGTCTAAGATGAATCAGGTTCCTCCAGCTCCAACTACTAGCAGATGTAGTCCTGCAATTCCAAAATGTTCGGCCTTAAATTCGATGACAATAGACCCATTCCACCCATAATGAGTTACGCTTTGTTATAATGCTCCAAATGTGGCGAGTAAGCATCGCCCGATTCATGTCAATGATACGTCTAATCCCTAACCCCCCTTCAGATTTTGGTTGGCATACCGAATGCCATGCCACTTTAGTAGCCCCTTTCAAAAGTTTACATATTCGATTGAGATTCCTTTCACCTAAAGTAATGATGTTGACCAATTAAGTTATAGGTTCGGGTGGTTAACATTTCGTTTGTGTTTCCA
>JBCNJP010013656.1:0-12048 GCA_039602395.1 Deinandra increscens subsp. villosa
AAATTGACTCAAATACATAACAAAAGACTTAGGAAAATCGGATGTGTTTGCAACACATCACTCAGTTATGTTTATTGTTAAAGATTCAAACTTTATTTGTTCTTATGCTTTGAACATGATTGTAGGCTAGGCATTTATCACTGCCTAGACCGTTATGATGAACAACTAATATTTATAACTTTGTTTGGTTTTTGACAACTTGATTGATGTTATGTTTCTATTCAATTCCATTGTCGATATAATTGTATGCATATGACCACTAGAGTTAGGGTTTGAATTGATTTACTAAACTGCTTAGCCTGCGAATGTCTTTCGGTTTGGGTTGGGTAATCGATTGCGTGACTGTGTGTTTGTGATTGATTTGATT
Source organism: Deinandra increscens subsp. villosa (assembly GCA_039602395.1). NCBI lineage: Eukaryota > Viridiplantae > Streptophyta > Magnoliopsida > Asterales > Asteraceae > Deinandra > Deinandra increscens. The sequence continues at coordinate 368 of JBCNJP010013656.1, forward strand.
ATCTGTCTTGATTTTCATAGTTTAGTATTTTAGTGAATTCCCTGATTCTTGTGTGCTGCTCTAGTTAGACAAGCCGGAAGGTGATAACTAGGTCGGGTAGTTGGGTTGACTAGTGGAATAGGATCACATTGCCATCGGGAGAGGGATGCCCTAGGAAGTTAGTTAGCTTGCTATTCCGTGTCAGTTGTGTTGATTAGTGGTAGTTCCTGCTAGCTTAAGGTGCCTAAGATTGTTTCGAGGGTGGTTAGGTCTAGTTGAGGTTGGATGTACTTGAAAGGTGAACTCCTGTCCGAACGTTAGGAACATTTGCTAAGAAGAACTTGAGAGGTGAATTAGCTGCCATCAGAGTTGTCATAGCCAGATGAAGTTGTAGGTGTTGGTTGGGATTCTAGGTCTAGGTAGTGTCTTTCTCGTATCTGATTGTTTCCTGAATTTTCCTGCTATCCGCTTGTTAGTTGCATTAGTTTATTTTAGTTAATTTTAATTCAAATCAAATCTCAAATCAAAACCCAAATTACTCAGTATTTCCATTTTCTAGGTCTAGGTTAAGTCTTTGTCTATAGAGTGTCCTAGGTTCGATATTCCGGTCTTACCTTAGCTTTACTATAATCCGACAGGTTCACTGCCTTAGGGTTCGGTTCGGTTTAGGTTATTTCGGTAAAATTAGGTGTGTCTTAGGTCTAGGTTTTAGGTCTATTTTATTAGTGTTTTTAGTGTCGTTCCGAGCACATCAAGTTTTTGGCGCCGTTGCCGGGGACACTTGGCAATAGCAAGATTAACTTAGGTCGTCGTTAGGAAATTTTGAGTCTTTTTGGTTTTTCCGTGTCTAGAGTCTTAGGATTTCCGCTTCGAGTCTAGATTTTTAGGTTTATTTTCCCTTGTAATTTTTCCTTTGAGTCAGTTTCATCATTTTATGCCACACACCCGTTCACGAGGTCCTCCTGAGTTGTCACCACTTTCTGATCCCGACGCGGATATTCGTGAACGGTTTCGCCTTCTACGCACCGAGCTAGAGGCGTTCATCATTTCCACCACCACCCATTCCAAACCATCTTCTTCCACACAAACCACACGCGACACCAAACCCATCCCATTTCCCGATCTTTCATCCATGGCGGCACGTCGCACCGTCCACGAGCAGGCTAGCGCCGGAGTCACCGAGGCCCGGTTTGCTATTGCACAGCCTGCTATTGCCAACACCGCGAATTGGCAAGTTCCGTCCCACGTCATCAACGCTTTGACGCATTCCATCCAGTTCCATGGACGTGAGGACGAAGATGCACCGACGCATATCTCCCGCTTCATTCGTATCTGCAACACGTTCGGACTCACCGGAGTCGCGAACGAAATCATCTACTCTGCGTCTGTTTCCATTCTCCCTTACGTCTCGAGCCGCCGAGTGGCTTGAGACGCTTCCGCCGAACTCGATCGCCACCTGGGACGATCTGATCGTCGAAATTCCTGAAAAAGTATCATCCCCCAGCCAAGGCTTCGCGTACTCGGGAGGAAATCCACTCTTTCAAGATGGACCCCGATGAGCCTTATTCTGTTGCTTACGAAAGATTCAATACCCTTCTGAGTAGGTGTCCGCAACACGGGTTGACGGACTGGGCGATCATAGAAAAGTTCTATAATGGACTTCCTTATCCTGTTCAGAAGGATTTCAATATTTCGGCTGGAGGGCATATGATGGAGAAGCTCACTGTGGATGAATGCAAATCATTATTTGAGAGCTTCGCACTTGCTGAACAGCAGGCACCCGGAGGTCGGAGAGCCACCTTGGCCCCGACTAGATCACTCGTTCCATCTACATCTACCCGGGGTGTAAATCACATTGGCTCAGAAACCATGTCACCCAGGGAGTTAGAGAATATTTACAAATCTTTAGAAGAAATCAAACTCCACATTAAAGCCAAATGTGAGCTGTGCAGAGGCGCTCACGACACTCGAGACTGCCCGCTTGCTCCCGCTGAGCAGGTGGATTACATTGGAAACCGAAACCAGTTCGGTAATTCGTTCCAGTCTGGGTGGAGGAGTGGCCAAAATTCAGGATGGCGAGAGGGAGGAAATCCACCTGGTTTTCAGCCGAGGTATAATCAGAATGGTGGAGGAAACTGAGGGGCCGACCATGAAGGAGCTTACAGAGCTGGTCATGAACCAAACGCAGATTTTGCAGCAGATGAACGCGAGAGATGAGGCCACACAGAAGAAGCTGGCGGAGCATGATACGTTACTAAGGAATCAACAAGCTTCGTTCCTGGATTTGCAGCGGTCAGTCGGTGACATAGCGAAGCAGCTGAAGGAGCTCAATTCCCGTGGGGGTCAGTTTTCCGGTAGTACTTACAAGAACCCCAATGCCAATGTGAATGCCATCACCACTAGGAGCGGGAGAGTTGTCCAGAGTCCATCGCCGGCGGTAGTTGATGAGGAGCCGGTCGATGAGGAGATTGAGTTGGAGACGCCTGGACGGGAGGGTGCACGAGAGCGTTACGCCAGCAAGTACCGCACCAAACGTCGAGGCCGAGTTAGTGAGAGAGAAGCCGCTGAAGTGGGAGGCTGTTAAAGAGAAGAAGAGAGTGCGATTCGCACAGTAAACCGATTACAGAGGATGATTTGAAGCAAGTGTCCGTATCCTGAACGTCTGGTTCAACAGAAGAATGCACGTGAATACAGTCAGTTTTTAGAGCTTCTTAAGCAACTTAGGGTCACTTAAGACACCATTATTAAGGATAGAGGCTAGGAAGCCAAAAGGGATTAATGTATATGTGTGTGTCAAGTGTTAAGGCAACGGTGAGAATTAAGAGAGGCAAGTTTAAGCAGCATCTATAGACATAATATAATAATAGGCATGCAGACATGAGTTAATCATGTAGGACACCTAAGGCATATAGTCTAGGTCATCCGGTTCTAATAACCTAAATCCCTATAGCCAAGGCTCTGATACCAATCTGTCACACCCCAACCGACGGCGGAAGATGTCGGGGCGCGATGATTGTCCAGATGCACATGACAACTAAATCAAGTTGTAATACTTAAACATGCCCTTTTTCATTAATCATCTAAAGATATTGTACAATAAAGTTAAACATACAAAATACATATTAACTGATTTAAAGTCTTTAATCTAGGTCCAGCAATCCTAGCGTGATCACAACATAGCTCATGTATCGGTTCCTGCAACATGTATAAAATCAAGTGTCAACTACAAAAGTAGTTGGTGAGCAATCCTGGTTTAAGTATATATATATATATTTTTACTGAAAAACATGCGAAGTGTCATATGTCAGAATAATGGGAAACATAACATATCAGTATAATTGGCAAATAGAAAACCTATTGAAAACCTGTTGAAATCCCTTGAAATCCACCTATTGGCAATTCCTACCACACATTATATAACACATAATTCATTCACAGAGCACATACGCATTTGCAATTGAGAACCATTGGAAAGCTTTTCGATATAAGATACATGTTACACCCCGAAGTGAAAAATGAGAAAAGAGGCAGAGATTACTCACAATTCAGATTACCAGTTAGAGGAATCACCCTACTATTGATAATAAGAATTGAATATTGCATCACATACCAGTATTTAAAAAGGGGGTTTAGAATTACTCACCTGACGAGTTAATTGGAAACGAGAGATGGAACAAATTGCGAGAGATAACAAGCCGGAGATTATCCTAGTGAAACGAACATGCTATATGAATATAGGGAATCATAATGATCATAGTTATGAGGAACTTACGGAGTGTTAGTTCTTATTTGATTAAAAGACCGTTTTATCCTTTATCGGGAAATTAGGGTTTTAGTATTTGTTTAGTATTTTCATTCATTCAACACTTTTGGACTTATATATATTTATTATATATATAAATATGTTCTAGGACCAAAAATCTAGTTTCAATACTTTCTGGTTCGTTTGATATTGAATAATTATATTCAAAACCCTAATTTTGGAATAATTATCAAATAAATAGAAAAATCTTTTATTAAATGAAATAAATTTAGGGCTTTTGCTTAAAACATTATTTTATAATATACCTTTAAAGGATTAGCCCTAAACTTAATCCGTTTGTTAAATTTTGACAAAGTAACGTCGTGAAAACCCTAATTTTGATGTATTTATTAAATAAATACCAGAACAATTTATAAAATTGTAAAAACTTAGGGTTTTATTCATTATGATATATTATAATATTCCTTAAAATAGTAAACCCTAATTCAACATCGTTTACTTAATTTGGACAGAACAACGACATGAAAACCCTAATTTTGACCGAATTTTAGATAAAATACCAAACCTTTCAAAAACTTGAAATTAACGTAGGGCTTTCTTAATATATATTATTTTAAGATTACCTACAAAAATTCAGACCCTAATTCCAACCCGATCACCCGATTTTGACAAAACAAGCTCAAGAACCCTAGTTTTTATACATTTTTAGAAATCATACTTAGACATAATATTAACAAAAACTGAGATAGGTTATTTTAGATCATACCTAGGGGAGCTCAACTGCAAAAATTTAGCTTCTAACACCTCGTCGTTTGGCCGAATTGAGCTGGTGAAGATTCTGGGTCGTTTAGGGTTTTTAGGATGAAGATGAGAGAAATTGTGAGCATTAAGGGACGATATGATGCTCTATTTATACGAATCGAGGTGCGCCTAAGACCCCTAACACCTGTTATGGTGACTCCTTCTTCAAAAACGACACGTATTTGGGCTAATCGTGAAGAACAAGTTGAGTAACGTGGCAAAAAAAACGAGCTAGAGCTGATCTGTCTGCAGGCTCAGCTCGCGTATCGCGCAGCACAAAGGTCATCCCCTCGCGATACGCGGGGGGGGGGGGGTGGCCAGAATTGAATTTTGTTTATTTTTTTTTCTTTTTAATCGTTCGCTACACGTTTTAACTCGATAACCTCTACAATTTTACGAGCAACTTATAATAACATTATAAAACGCTAAGGAACATAAAAATATGATTTTTGAAATTTACATGGTTCCCGGTTATTAACGGTTTTGCACGAAAAACGATAAATTCATTTATTTGCGAAATAATTAACAAAATTGATCCAAAATTTAACCAATTGGTTTTCAATGTTATAAAATGATTGTAGGGCATTTAAAATGATATATTTTGAGATATAAATCCCGAGATTCCCGGTAAACGATAAATCGAATACCGAAATTGCGTAAAAACCAAAAATCGGTTTATTTTCGTTTTAATCAAATTGTTTAACCTAAAACCTTGTAAATTTATTATTTTGTTTTCAAAAATGATTATCGAGTATCCCAAACGTAATTTATTTGTCTAATTTAGATAAATTTTTCTGGTAATTGTTAAATCAAAACTTTGATTTGCGTGACAAGTTCAAATTTGGTTTGGGTTTTGTAATTGGGTCGGACACAGGTGTTACAGACAATCCCATTTGTTTTGCAAAAAATATTCATTTGAGTGTTTACAAACTCAGTTCCGTTATCACTTCTAAACACCTTAACTGATTTATCAAACTAAGTTTTAATTAAAGCCACAAAAGCTTGAACATGACTGAATACTTCACTTTTAGACTTCATTAAAAAAATCCACACAGCTCTAGAATAATCATCAACAATGGTCAAAGAATACTTGAAACCCTCCCTACTTGCAACTTTAAACGGGCCCCATACATCTAAATGTATTAATTCTCCTAAGATCTTAGAGTGATGATCACTCAAGGGAAAAGGATCCCTATGCTGTTTTGCCCTATGACATGTTTCACAAGGTGATACATCATCAATTTGATTCAGTCTTAAATCATTTTTAAAAACTTTTAAAACCACATGTGAGGGATGCCCAAGTCTAGCATGCCACAAATCTGAAATATTGCAGACACTATTACACACCTTAGACTGCATATAAGACTCATTACTTAAGTACAAACCATCCACTTGCCTACCAATCACCAGGTTTTTCCTTGTTAACAAATCCTGAAGATAACATTTACTTTCATCAAATATCACAATAACCCTACTGTCCCTAGACAACCTATGAACAGACAGCAAGTTCACACAAGTACTCAGGAATAACAAACACATCAACCAAAGTAATCTGATCACTTAACTTTATATCACCAATTTTAGTAACTAAAGCATTAGTTCCATTTGGATGCTTAACTCTTATATTCAAGTCAGAAATGTTTACTTGATTTATTAAACCTTGATCAGTCATTACCATATGATGGTTTGCTCCTGAGTCAACAATCCAAGTCATAGAATTGGTTTGACTTGCACTAGTAAAACAATATTTATTGCTTCCTAAAACCGAGGAACAAAATAACCTACCAGCAATACTACTGGAAACATTACTACTTGACCCACCATCATTAGTTTTATCACCTAACAAACTCATCAGTTTAACAACTTGATCAGAGGACAAAGAAATTCAAAGGTGAGCTACAATCAGAACTACTGGTAGTTTCACACATAGCAGTAAATGACCCTGATTTTTTACCCTGCCCACTCCTAGGCTTCATCCAACTAGGGTAACCAATAATCTCAAAGCATTTATCTATAGTGTGACCAGTTTTGTTACAATGAGTACATTTCAAACCACTGTTAACAGATTTATTTTTCCTTTTTTCAGAAAACTGACTTCCTTTTGAAACAAAACCAACAGTTTGAGTTTGACCCTTTATCCCACCACTACTAGAATTCTTTCGAGATTCTTCTCTGGACACAATAGAGAAGACTTCTTTAATAGTGGGTAAATTGTCTTTTATTAACAAATTTGAGATAACAGGTTGATATTCATTGTCAAGCCCCATTAAAAACTGCATTAATTTGATAAGATGTGAATAAATCATTAAATTGTTTAGCAGCTTCACAAGTACAAGCAGGCAATTGCAGAATCTGATCAAGATCCTTCCACATAACAGTAAGCTTATGATAGTACTCAGACACAGACATATTATTTTGGCTAAACGAATTTATTTTTTGGTACAGATCAAACACAACTGATCCATCCACTTTATCGTAAGTTTCTTTTAAATCTTTCCACACATCAGAGGCAAGACTAGAATAAACTTGTCCTAGGTACAATTCTTCACTAATTGAATTTAACAGCCAAGTAAGCACAACCGAATTACACCTTTCCCATTGATTTATTAACACATCATCATCCTCATCTATAACACAAGTTCCATCAATAAAGCCATACTTATTCTTTACTTTTAAAGCCAGTTTCATGGCATTAGCCCACACCCTATAATTCTCCGTCCCCTTAAGTTTTACATTTATGATAGTTAGGTTACTAGCATCACTGGGGTGAAGATACAAAGGATCCCCAGCATCAATTTTGCTAACCAAAGTAGTAAACGGATTATCTCCCATGACAAAACAATTGAACAAAACAAGCAAGCAAACACAAGAAAATCACTGAATCAGTGTGCAAGTTTTCCACACTAGTCACGCTAGCAGATCAGGCTCTTTGCTCAGTGATAATGTAGTCACACAAAGATGAAATCACACAACAATTAATCACAAGAGACTGGGATTGTCTGCCCCAGTACTGCATACAACAGGTTCAAACACACAGTCCTGCACTGCGAACTAAACTACAACAGAAAATAAAACAAGAGACAAAGAAGGATATCACCGTGATTTAGACCCAAGTTAGGGTTTCCAAACTGATGCCTGTAACCTTCTATTAGGGTTACAAACCACCAGCCAGCGCTAGGGGTGTTCAAAACCGGATATCCGAAAATTCGGATATCCGAATTTCGGATATCCGAAAATTTCGGATAGTCAATATCACTATCCGAATCCGTATCCGAAATTTCGGATATCCGAATTTCGGATATCCGAAATTTCGGATACGGATTCGGATAGTGTTACCGGATATCCGAAATTTATAAAAAAAATATATAAAATTAATGGATCCAAACTCCTAAAATCAAATCATCATAAACCCAATTTCTAATTTAATTTTTTAGCATTCAAGCAAACTATCCTGTTAAAAACAACCCATTTTGATCACAAATCAGAATTCATAAACTCCTATCAAATTGAAGTAAAATACCCACTGTAAGAACCGGATCTGTAGATTAAGTTGAAGTAAAAAAAAACCCCAAAACCCTCAAATTGCACAACCTTCAAATTGCACTCTGCAAATAAAAATTAACCGCACATTGGACTGAAACTGGAGATTTATAAACAAAATTCTTTATATACAAAATCCATCTACAATTCTACAGTATTTGACCAACAACTACGATCTAACCTTCTAGTTTTTTGTCTAACGTGATTTACAAAGTATGTAACTTGAATGCAAGAACTGATGAAGGTCGATGAGAGATCGAGAGCCGCTGTTGCGAGATGATGAACTAATGATGATCGAGGAGCTGCTGAGAGACGATGGATTAATGAAGATAGTAATCGATGGGAGGCTACTGCTGAGAGAGATCGATGGATGATCGAAGATGTCACGATGGGAGGCTGCGAGAGTAATTTAGGGCTTCAGAAAGATCAATGGAGACGTGGGGTTTTATTGATATGGGATTTTTAGGCTAAAAAATTGATTAAAATCTTCGATTAAAATAAATAATATATATAATTTAATAAAAATATAAAATATTTCGGATATTTCGGATATCCGAATATCCGAAAATTCATAAAAATACTATCCGAATCCGAATCCGAATTTTCGGATATCCGAAATTCGGATATCCGAATTTTCGGATATCCGAAATTTCGGATATTTTCGGGTTCGGAATTTCGGATATTTCGGATTCGGTTTCGGGTTCGGATTTTTTGAACACCCCTAGCCAGCGCAGCAACAAGCGTTCCTCAAGATCTACACTCTAGGGCTCCAGATCAGCAAGCATCATCCTCCACGAAATGACCACGTACTCAGCAAGGCTTTCGGCACAACTCTCGTAGTGGATTAATATCACAGTGACGGAGATTTGACTTCAACCATAGGCACCAGTGACCGAATCGATATACGTACCTTGTGGAGTCACAACCTCCGTTACCAGACAGATCGTCGCTACAGAGTGCAAGAGACGAGAAATTGCAACCGAAGAGACGGTCCAACGTCGGAGACGCACAGATCTAACCCTAGAAGAAGTTGATTGACAAGAAAACAGTACCGATTACGAGCACAGCGGCTCTGATACCATGTCAGTTTTTGAACAATCAACCACCGAAGATCAAGAACACAACAGATTTAGAAAACTCAGAAAAAAACCTTACAACCAGAAGTCAGACCAACAACACGATGATCTGATCTAATCCAACCAAGAACTATATGCCTACAAGATCTACCAACGAGTAACAGCTTTGTTCAAGACGAACAACCAAAAAACCCTAGCAGATCTAAAACGAGAAGACGAAGAACGAGAGCTCTAACGGCGGAACAGATTTTCAACTGAATCTCCTAACCCTAGCTTCAATAAGACTAACATATATACACACACAAACAGCCACCGGCACTCCTCTCCACTTGACCCAACTACAAGCCCAGCAACTTCAACGAGCCCAGCAACATTAATCTCAGCCCAATACCTTTTAACAACACAATAAACACAAACCATTAAAAACGATAAAAACAGAATCAATTGAATTGAAACAAGAAGAATAGAATTCAACAATTTCGTTCCTACCACTTACCAACACCACCGTCGCCGCATCGGGCGATGCTTATTTCCCGATCTTAAACTGTTTCAAGCTCAAAACCTCCATAGAGTCTCTCAGCCGCATCACTCAACCACCGTCAATGCCGCCCTAGTTTCTTGTTTATGGCGTAGGAAGCTAAGGAAGAAAAGAACGATTTGAATCTTTTGATTAAATAGGAGTTTCTTCTTTTGAAGGGGAAGATGAATTGATTATACTTTACTCATTATCAGACAACCTAGAAGGAGCTGTTTGATTTTTGAGTTTTATGTTATAATCGAACAAGGTGAAGATGGATGGAGCGATTGAGATTGAGCGCTGGTTTTTCTCTGGTGTGCGTACCAAGGAAGAAAGATGATTCCTTTATTAGTTTTTTTTTCAATTTTAATATTTTATTTTAAAGATTTTTAAAATGACTAAAGTGCCCCTGACTTAACGATAGTTTTTAACACCGTCAGTGATAAAGGACATTCTATGAAACAAGTTGGAAACATAAAGGATGTTAGGTGCAACAACTTTACTTAAAGGACCTAATTCAAAATCAGGGTAAAATATAAAGGACCTTCTATGTAATTTACTCTTGAATTTATTCTTTATTTACTCTTCCATCCTGGGGTTGCTCTCTGCATTACGAAATGAGAGAGCCTTAATAGTCCGGTCACATTCAATCTTTAGGGTCTTAATCTATTTATAATTTGTTATAATCCAGCCAAGTCTTTTTGTTACAATATAGACTTTGTTTTCTAATCTCTCTCAACTAGAAAGGTTCATTATGTAATTTATCTTTTAACAATTCGTGTCATGTCAGATTGAAATTAAAGCTGTAAATCTAAAAATATTAGGAAAAGGAACCCAAATTTTTACTTAGGTTAATTGCAATACCCTCCCCATTTCCACAATCCATTTTTGGTGCCACCTCATCATTCCCCACCCCTTCCCACTTTCCCCAATTTGTGAGTAATGGTTTCCCCACTCTCCCACTCTCCCAAACACCCCATAAAAACCTTCCCAAACCCCCCTCTCTCTCTATCCCCAATCGGTGCCCCAACCCCAAAATGGTTCTCCCGATCCCGAAATCCCGTGATCCCGAAATCCCAGCAATGGTTCTCCCGAGTTCCCGAACCATCCCAAACACCCGTTTTCACCTTCCCGATTGGATCGGGAAGGGTATTACTAATACCCTTAGACTTGGGTCCCTAAAATGATTGAGCCATCCTGCTTCCATCAATTCCCCGTAGATGATGATATTGATATCTCGTGTACATCAGTACAGCGTTTGCTTTTTTTTTTTTTTTTTTTGTTCATTTTCCTATTTATCACATTTCATATTGGCTAATGGTTACAACTCAACGTGAAGTACATGGGAGGCGGGCAACAAGCTGCGCCGCCAGCCCTTTCTGAATAGCAAAGCCTAACCGAGTGAAAACCACATTCGAACCGCTAGGGGTCACCACGTTCCCATGCATGACCTTTTGGACCCGGCTCGAGGTATCCACAGCTTCCGGGGCAAGGTAACCGAAGGTATCAAACGCAAAAGGCACGAACACATCGCCAGACACGCTTCCTCATGTTTGCGCACTTTCCCTGCAGCCGCATTCGCGGCCGCCAGGCCTGCCCGGAAACCAGAGCCCTTGAACCCCACGAGAGGGGAAACCCCAGTAAGGTCGACACAGGCGTGCTTCCCGTGCTTCCACCCAAAGACAAGGACGTCCGCCGGTCGAAGGGAGGAACGCCCGTCCGCTGGGTCCGACAAAAAGTTAACCGGGGCTTCTTTCTTTGCAGATATCCCGGCTCTTCTGAAAATATCAAATAAGACGTCCCGGACCAGATCATGCCGGTACTTGAAACCGGGTAACTCTTTGCAATGGACCGCGTGTTCCCCATAAGCATCCAAGCATGCCTTGCTACAAACTGGACATCTCTCATCGCTTGGGTACAGGGGGATCATAAGCCGGTATTTAAGAATTGCCCCAGTAAGCATCCAAGCATGCCTTGCTTTTGTAATTTATTTTTTATTTTCTTA
>JBCNJP010013657.1:0-12047 GCA_039602395.1 Deinandra increscens subsp. villosa
TTATCCTTGTTGTTACACTTACATATCCGATTTTTACCTTTCCTCGTCAGGGATCGCTTCAAAAATATTACCTCCATGTTCGTTGTTTATCTGCAAGAAGGTAAACCCTAATTCTCAACTTCCAATCCATTCTCATAAATGATCTAGTTCGAATAACTATTCAATTTGATTTTACAGAGATGACATCTAATTTTGAGAACGGAGTTCAAAAGAAGTCGTAGTGGCGCGGTGCCCACCGTGGCCACCTGGAACGACCAGATCTGACCAAGGTCTACACATCGTCTTCTTCCTTATGCCGCCTTATGAACATCCAAAGAGTTTTCTGCCCGGGACCTTTTCGGTCGGATTTTGCTGCTGTTCCGCTGGTTTGTAAAAGTGTTTTTCCTTTCTTATCTTGCTCTAGGATTTGGTAACATCAGATGAATTTTAATGAGATTGTTTCTTTTTCAATTCTTGATGTTAAAGAATATATCACATTGTCTATGGATCATTGCACGTGGAAATCGCATAGTAAGCTATTGTGTTTCAGTAGTAAGCAATTGGTATGGTGGGTCTTTATCTGCTCCTAATCCGAGGTTAACATTTGTATTCCTTTTAAGACATGTTTTCTTCTTATGTTTTGTACTCTTCTATTTTGCAGGTGTCTTTTGGAGCTGGTCAGGAGCTGGCCGTCGACCCTGTGGTGGCTGCGACAGTGAAGTCCAACGATTTAAAGCTAAAATCCATCGCCTACTATCGGATAATATGAAGTTGGGTAAGATATATCTCTTCATGTTGTACTGTGAAATCCAATCTAGGGTTGGGTTCATCACATTAAACCTAGAAGTATCCTTACAAGAAGAAGAAAACGAAGTTGTTGAACCAGGATAATGAAAATTTTAGGTTATTCTACATCCTTAGCTCCCAGAAGTATTCTACATTATATGTTGACAGTTCTTCTCGACTGGTAATGTTGGTTCTGATTTCGTGGTTGTTTCTTCTATTACGAAGGTTTTTTTGTTCTTTGGTGTATCGATTCTACTTTTGTATGGTTTATCTGTTATCGTGTTGATTTCATACCTAAGACCACCCACATCAATACCACACTAAATACCACTAAATACCACCTTTTTGGTCCAGTCAGCATGCCACGTCACGTACTTACCACATACCACAAAACCCACTTTTTTTCCACATCAAGTACTTCCCCACATACCACCTTTTATTTCCACATCACCATTTTATTTAATCTTTATTTATTTATAACGGCTATATTTTTATTAAAAAAATAATTTAATATTAAATTATTATTAAATGTTAACGGCTATTTTATTTAAAATTTAAAATTTTTTATATTTAATAAAAAAAATTAAACATGGAAATCCTACATTACTTTTATTAAAGCAAACCAAATTTAAACAACACAACAAATCCTAAAAGTTTAACTTAAACATGAAATTAAACATGGAAACCCTAAGCCTCATCATCTTCTTCTTCCTCCTCAGACTCATCTTCGATGTTCAGTTGCACCTTTAGCCGGGCACAATTTGAGATATGAGCTTCCTGTTTTTTTTTACTCAAGTGAGAGATATCCATGTTAGCCAGCTTGTAGTACTTAAGCTTCATCTTGTTCTCCTCAAGCTTCATCTTGTTCTCCTCAATAGCTAACAACCTATCCAGATATTCCTTCCTGTCATCGACTACTGAAGTAAGGTTTGAATAAAAGCGGTTTCGACTTTCCTCAGTACTTGAGGAACCAGCAGTACCTTTATTTTTCTTTTCCTTGGCAGCTGCTTTGGCCGCTTCTCTACCGGGTGGGCGTTTAGGAACAGTTGAACGAGGAGGCTCCTCCTCATTCCGAGGAGGCTGCTGCTCCTCTGGAATATCCCCAACATTATCATCGTCGTCAAGATGGAAATTGAACTCGTTCTCACCAAAGTTTGTAGATGAATGAGAACTAGTGTATCCACCTGTGTTGGATTTGTTTCTTTTGGGGCCTTGGTTGGCCCCACAAGCTTCAGCACTGTTGTACTTCAACTTGTCTTTGACTTTATTCCAAACATGTTCATATTTGAAAACTGTAACTTGATCAGCATTAAAGCGCTGCCTTGCTTCACTCAAGACCATGTCATCAGACCACCCACTTGAGTAAGAACTCTTCACACTCAAGTAAAATTCATTGAATCTGGCCACCTTTGATTTGACCATGTGCCAATGAGCTTTCAGGTTGTTTTGATCTCTAGGCACTTTGGGGTTTGATCCCAAATAGTGTTGAGTTACTCTGAACCAAAAATCATGAGTGTTTTGGTTGTTGGCAATAACACTGTCCTCCGAACACTCATATATGGCCTCTGCCATCAAGACTTCATCTGACTGTGGCCATTTAATACGAGAAGCCGTAGTGGTAGTAGTTTTGCCTTTGCCTCTTCCCCTAACCCTTCCCTGTGAGGGGCCATCCTCGGACTGTTGTGGTTGTGATTGAGTTGCTTGTGGAGGTTGTTGAGTTGCTTGTGGGGGTTGTTGTTGTTGCTGCTGTTGATGTTGCATCCCCGCCATTTGTTGTTGTTGGAACATCCACATTTGTTGCATCTGAAAGTATGTTTGTGGATCCATTTGTGAAGGTGGTGGATACATTTGTGAAGGTGGTGGATACATTTGTGAAGGTGGTGAAGATTGGTGAAGAATCTGGTTCATGTTTGTAGCATCAAAGTCTGGAAACATAGACATGAATGATGGTGGGTTTCGGTTTGAGTTTCTGTTTGGGGTTGAGTTTGAGTTTGAGTTTGAGTTGTTGTGATCCATTTGGAAGCTTGAGTTTGTAGAAATTTGAGAGAGAAATGAGAGATTTGCAGAAATTTGAGAGAGAAATGAGAGGTTTGATGTGTGAATGAAATGAAGAAATGAAGTTGTATTTATAGAATTTTTTGAAAAAAGTAGCCGTTATAATTATAAGACAAAAAAAAAAACTAGCCGTTTTTTTTAAAAAAATTATTAAAATTAATGTTTTATTTAATTATGAATTTTAGAAATTTTTTCAGATTTTTATCAAATTTATTTATATTTTATTTGAATTATTAAATATTAAAATAAAACAAAAATATTTGAATTTTAAAAAAATAGCCGTTTAAAGATAAAAAAAAAGGAAAAAGAAATGATGGGGCCCACTTGATCTCGTATTTGTGCGTACGTGGTTACGTACGTACGCCTCCACGTACGTACGCCACAACGCGTACGTACGGCGTACGTACGTACGTACGTGGTTAAATACCACCGTTGCATGTGGTCTAAGTGCTTTCAGTTTAGTAAATCCATCTGTTTCTATGACCTTTTGTCCACTCATAACTTTCTTTTCCAGTTCAGCTTTTTTATTTTATTAAATTTTTTTTTATTTCAGTTAATTTTAGTTCAGGTATCCAAAAAATATTGATTTTAGTAGTTTATGGTTTAGTGCTTTAATATTTATTGTTGGTGCAGGAGGATTTATGAAAGCATGTATTTTCTGTTGGGACAAAGGTATATGTTATCATCAATGGATTCAAATTAAACAATTGTTAAATTAGTACTGCAATAAGATCTTTGTTTTATAATTTATAACCCATTTATCTATAAAAACAACTATATCAAAAGCATTTTCTATGAACAACCCGTTTTTACCTGCCAGGAGACATAATGAATTTTGGGAGTATTGAATTTTTCCCTATCAAGCTTCAAAGAAAGTTGTTCTGATTCTAAGCGAGGTACTCATATATCTTTTGGTGCTCGCACATTCTTTATATATATAATAATATTCCATGTTACATTTACATAGTTTGCAGGAGCAGCACAGTCTCTCGGTATAGGGACGCTTTTAGTAAATCCATGGAGCGTTACAAAAATAGTTTCTTTCATTGCTTATGCTCTAAATATGTCTTATGATGAGAGTGAAAATAGACACCATCATAATCACAATGGGTTGAAATGTTAGGTTTGTGTTTTTTTTTTCCTTCTTTGTTTTCTTTATATAGTATTATCTTCTAATTTGTTTTCATGTAGTGAACTTAATGACAAGGTTCTGGAATCTCAATTGAGATTTATTTCTTCTATTCAAAGTTTTGTTTATAAATTTGTTTCGAATTGAGTGCAACTTCGTGCAGACATAGTTCATAGTACCTTCATCAATCACTGAAAAAGATCCAATTTTATGAATGAAAATGATATTGTTTCTTCTTATTTAAGTGGAACTAGAAAGGGATTGGTATTAAGTCTTCATTTAACTGTTTATAATGAGATATAAACGGTGTACTATGAGCAATTTCTCATTATTGTTTGCTTGTTTTTTTGGATTTAGTGCAAGACATTACGTCAGAAGGCAAAAGAGGATTTGACACGAAACCACATTTCTGGTCATTTTTTATGAATATCCATCTTTAAAAACAATACTCAGTTCATTGTTGGAGGACAGGTGACACGAAAGGTGAAATACGAAGCAGGTGTTCGGCAGATTGTTTGGTTTGGATGTTCATTTTCGTAAGTTCTATGTTCTCTTTTTGATGTGCTATGGTCAGAATATGTCTTGAATTCTAAAATCGAGCTTGCTATATATTGGAATAGAAGGTGATTTTCTTGAGTTCCATGTTTTGAAGAAATAAAATGTGCATCATTTCTCATATCTTTTCTATAAAAGGGTGGATTATGTTTGATAAACTTAGATGGGATTGTGAGCTCTAGCTGTCAGGTTGTATGTTATAGTTGTAGCTTAAAAATGCAGTTTGGAGCTGCACATAACAAGTCTAAGTTGAAACCGGCTGATTTTAGCAACCAAATGTTAGCTAAAAATTTTACTTGACCCATTAGGGATAAAACCATAACCCAAATCGACCCATTTATAAGTTAACATGTCAAAACAGGTCCGGGTTGAAACAAGCTAATTTTGGCAATTGACCTGTTATAAATAATTATGCAAAATTCATTGATCTGTTCTCTATAAAATACAAATGGTAATGATCAATTTTCATGTGAATTGGTTGAGGTGACTATCTATTAATGGAAAAACCTATACAGGTCATGCCCTAAGAAATTTTGGATGTGCAAGTTGCAATTTTTTTTTTGGATGTGCAGATTGCAGGAGCAATAGATATTTACCATGGAGTTGACCAAGTAAAACCAAAACCCAAAGTGTGATCATCTCCAGGGAGGCCAAGATAATACGGTTTGGTTGTGATGTGCTTTAGTGCTTGAGGAATCTGAGGTTCTTTTCATGCAGCATAATTCTATAACTTAAATTTGTCAACCTATAACATTTCACTCCGGGTTAGCATATGTTAGTGATGAATCATTTTGATTTTAATTTATACACCTACACTAATTTCACTCCGGGTTAGCATATGTTAGTGATGAATCATTTTGATTTTAATTTATGCACCTACACTACTGCTTGTGATTCAATTGTGAGTGGCTTCAGTTCGTGAGAGACAAGTAGTGCAACAGTCAGTGGCCCATATTCTTCATATGAATTCCTGAGCGTTCTGACTTCTTATTTAATATTTGAAAACCCAATGATTTTTACCGACCATTCATTTATTGATCCTCTGGATACGATTGGTTTCTTAACCGGTTTGAAATTAAGATGGTAATTAATTTCACACTAATTAATTTGAGAAAATTATAGTTTTTTATCCGCTTATTTTTCTTTGTAATTTATCTTTCTAAAGAGAACTCTCATATTATTTAGTATATATTATATCAGGTTATATTAAAATATGATAAATGAGAATCTTAACTAAATTTTAACTGATAGGACAATGTAATAAAATAATTAAACAATACGGAAACCTAAACTTTTTTTTTTATCTAACTGAAAAACTTTCAAAGAACTAGGAAAAAAACTTACAAATAAC
Source organism: Deinandra increscens subsp. villosa (assembly GCA_039602395.1). Taxonomy (NCBI): domain Eukaryota; kingdom Viridiplantae; phylum Streptophyta; class Magnoliopsida; order Asterales; family Asteraceae; genus Deinandra; species Deinandra increscens. The sequence continues at coordinate 5,856 of JBCNJP010013657.1, forward strand.
AATTTAGTTGTCATTCAAAGTGATAAAAAAAATTCAAATTGCAGAAGACAAGATAGATAACTTCATGAGAGATTTATAAACAACTTAAAACATATATATTAAAGCAAACACACTGTCCGATACATCAATCCACTTTTTCCCTTCTTCTCTACAGTTCACACCAGTTCATTGCTGACAAACCGAAATAAACGAAGATGGTATTTTTGTTAAATTTGTCACTTTAGTTGCTTTATAAGATATATTTTAAAAGGTCAAACCTTCAAACTACAAGAAAGTTTCCTTATTTGATATACATATAAAGAAATATTTTCGCCAGTCGGAGGGGGAACGGAACCCCAGACCCTCATGTAGTTCTGATTTTGTATGATTGTCGTCGCCGTCGCATCACGCGGTTTTCCCCCCATCTCAAGAGTCTTGTAAGTTGTGGCCACCATCAAACGCACATGTATCGCATTATAAATTATCTGCGCGCCACATCGCACTAACAGAAAAGAATATCATGTTGTAAATTGTCATCGCCGAACTCGGGAACAGAAGACAAATAACGCACTACAAAATGTCGCCCGCCGCAATGCGCGGGTACCCATTAGTATATATATATATATATATATATATATATATATATATATATATATATTATAAAAGTGTGTCTTCGTCAACTTAGTCGAAGATAATATTGATGAGGGACATATCAATGGTGGACTTGGAATTCCATAATTTATATCCTTCCCTTAAGATCATTCACCAATAGGCAACTAGACCGCCTTTCAGCACTAAATCGCTAGTATTACCAATCCTACTGTTAATAGTCTGCGAGGAGTACAAACGCCGCAGGACAAGGCTGTTGCCAAACGAATATAGTGACGCTAATGCCTCTTAGTTGTAGGACTCCTGGGCCGGGCAGCCGTTACACTCGACACCCCGTCATGAACTAGCAGGGGAACAACCCTGCGTGCCAGATTATTTTACTTATAAAAATGACCTTTTAAAGGGACTTTGGTCTGTTTATTTCATACCTAGCTCTTCGCATGTGTATGTCCGACGTAACCAAAGACAAATTCACAAACACGTACCAGTTCAGCTTTTGTGAAGTGATAAAATATTACCAACCCTTTTCCCAACCTAATCTTACATACCACACATGCGTGGTCAGCCGAGTTTTCATACATAGACATAAGGACCCCAAACGTATCATGTAGCATGGGACGCGAGTCACCCGAAGGATCATGCATCGTCCCCCGACCGGGGGTCACAAGTCCGGTCGATGAGATATCGACTCCTTAATTGGTCTTTGATACGTTAAGAATGATTGTTCAAAGAAATCAATAATGAAATTTCAATTAGGAGGGTTTTTATAAAGTCATTAGTTCACCTTAAAACAAGTTTATTAAAATAGTTTTCCAAACCACCAAAGACATGCTTATCCCTCATCAAGTGTAATAATTTGACCACTAGTCATGGTCTTAAGGATATGCTTAAGAGATAGGGAACGATTCATAGAAAATAAACATTTCATTATCTTAAAAAAGTTATAGTTCTTACAATGTTGAAGAGTAGACACAAATACACTAAAAGAAATGGCTCAAAAGAAAATCAGGGTAGTTAACTAGGTGGAGGGAGTGAGCCTAATCTCTTGAGCAAGTTGGAATGGGTGAAGAACCCTCTATTTATAGTCAGTCCAGTAGTTTGGCACGGGGCCATGTCGTGTCAGGTCAGGCACAGGGGAGGGCGCGTGCCGAGTCAGAGAGGTGCGTGCCATGTCAGGCCGTGCCAAAGTGGCATGGATCGTGCCGTATCAGACGAATCTTCCTTGAGCTGGCATGGGTTGGCACGAGGCGTGTCATACTTGGCACGGGGCGTGCCATTCTCTTGAAATCACAGTTTTTGCTCTATTTTTCTTCATTTTCGCTCCTTTTGTGATTTTCACTTGAATGAACATGAAAATCTACAAAGAAGACAAAAATGATGTTTTCTTGTGATACTTAGTCATTTTTATCCCAATATGCAGGGGATATTTGTCAGTAAAATATGTATATTTTTGTGCATATCAGTTAAGCTTCCGACAGCTTGGGGAATTGTTAGGATACAAAGTAACCAACAAGAAGCCAAGAATTATTACTCCTTATCCATGAAGAATAGAACCAAGACGAAACCGGCATAGCAATGAAAGAAGTCAGCACCAGATGATTCGGAAACCTGGGAGCTGGATGTTAAAGAAATACAATTGAAACCTGATGATCTCGAAGCAAATGTGCTGATAGGAGCCAGTATCCCCAAGGATATCGAGTAGGAGCTTATTGACCTCCTCAAATCCAAAACTTCAACCTTCGCATGGAGGCAAGAAGATATGACAGGTATGCCTAAACATATTATTACACATGAACTTGGTTTGGATAATTCTTTCAGGCCCATACACCAAAAGAGAAGGAAGCTTGCCCGGAAACAAACATTATAATCCAGGAAGAAGTTGATAAGCTTCTCAAAACCAAAATGATAAGAGAAGTCAAGTATCCCAAATGGCAAGCCAATGTGGCCATGGTCCAGAAGAAGAATAGGAAGTGGAGAGTATGGATGGATATACTGACCTAAACAAAGCATGCCCCAAGGATCCTTTTCCTCTTCCCCACATTGACTCAATGGTGGATGCAACCACTAGTCACGAGATGCTTACCTTCATGGATGCGTCTTTAGGATTCCAACAGATTCAAATGGAGCCGTGTGACCAAGAGCATACAACATTCATGACACCCACATGTATTTATTACTATACTGCCAAGCATTTTGGTCAAAGAAATGATGTTCAAAGGCTGGTCAACATGATGTTCAAAGAACAACTAGGGGACACCATGGAGGTTTCTATCGATGTCATGGTCGTAAAGTCCAAGAAGGCCAGGAATCATGTTAGGGATCTCGCAACTGCCTTCGATATCCTGGATCAATACAACATGAAGCTCAAAACTTCAAAATGTCATTTTGGAGTTAGAGCAGGCAAGTTCCTGGGGTACATGTTTACAGAAAGAGGAACTGAAGCAAGCCCTAAACAAATTAAAGCCATCCTAAACCTGAAATGTCCAACAAAAATTAAGGAAGTCCAGAGATTAACAGGGAGGATAGTTGGCTAAACATGTTTATTTCAAGATGAAAGTGCGTGAGCAGTGGATCGTCTATTCGGTCATACCGAAATCAATGTAAAACGAGTAAAAACACGAGAGTAAATACAAAGGACTTGTATTAGAACCACAGAGAACCACATAGTACACACACTTATGATCTGACACTCAAAGTTCTAGAGCTACTGAATACAACACAAGACATACTATTTATACTAGACATAAACACGCTCTGCCGAACCTCAGGTTCGGACATGTTCGGACGTGTCCGAACTTGGAGTTCGCCAAAGGTTCAGATACCAGCAATCTTGCATGTCTTTGTCTTGTATTCGATGTTGGACTCGGTCTGCCCAAGACACATACTAGATTGATGTGGCTAGTACGTTATGATCCAAGTCGGGTCATACCCAATAACGAGTTAGACAAACACCCAAAAGACATCCATTCAAGATATGATCAAATAAATCAATGTCACTAATAGAAGATAGTTAGAAATCGGTTTCTAATTAATTGAACTTGTATTAAATCATATGGATGATTTAAATTATAGAAGCAAGATAACAATGTTATTTAATTGGCTAAATAACATGTTACACAACATATAAAAGGTTATATGTTATATTTCATTTTAGTACACAACATGTAATGTGTTACATGACTTAAGCATAGTGTCTAAATGAACAAAGACTAGAACATGGACAAGGTTCATTGGAGGGTTTTAAAAGAGTTCAAAAACCATTTCCCCCTTCTTTTTCCCCCTCTTGAGCCGGCCTCCCACCCTCTTTATGAGGGTGGTTGAGTCTTTTATTTAAACAAGACATATTGTCTTGTAAAAGGTGACTAGTCATTGATTGCATTTTTGCTTCTCTTATACTCAAGTTCTCTCTCTCTTCCTCCATTGCAAGAACACCTTTCTTGCAAGAATAATCTGGAAATTAGTTCCAAAGATTGTTAGAATTCAGATTCAACAAGAGGAGAAGGAAGAGTTAGCCTTCAAGAAATCCTAGCAACAAAGGGTGCTTGTTGCTTGAGCTCGTGGGTATCACAACCTTGAGGTTTCTCCTTTGAAGCTTGCCTTTCAACCACATCATCTTCTTCTCAATCTCTTGCTTGGAAGAAGGTATAAATCTAAACACCCTATGGTTGTTTTAGTTTTGATAGTATGTATTTCATATTTGGATCCTCGGTTTGGGTTTTGATAAACAATGTTAAAGTCGGTTTTAACATTAACTAACACAAAATATGTTTTGTTTTCCACTGCGTTTTACATTTTAAGGAGTTAAAATGGCTTTGATAAAGTTCTTAAAACCCAACAATGGCATCTAGAGCCACTTATATGGATGCATGCTTCAAAGAGCTAGTTGGTTAGCTCCACAAAACTCTTGGTTTTGGTTCCTCATACCACAAACCGAAAGTTTTGTTCATGGTTTCCCTTTGTCTTTCAAGATGCTTCACTAACATGCATGTGGTTATCTTGAAAGATTAAAGCATTTTATCATTTTGTTGTTTTTGTTGTTTGGACAACAAACCCACGATTTTCGGTTTTGTGTTGAACCGAAAATGGAAATGGGTTAAAAAGGGAACCATTTTTACATTTGTACATATGGATGTATTTTTGGATGTATATGTTTGGTGCATAAGACCTAGCCAAAAGACCTTGTGTATGTTTGTGGTGAATGTTTGTGGTTGTATTATGTATTTAGTTATTTCAAATGGTTGTAATAGTTAAATAGGTCTTTCATGGTTTTGTATAAAAATTTGCATATTGACATGTGTCATATGCAAATCTTGTAAGTTGTATGCATTTTCATTTTCTAGAGAAAAATGTAGTAGGATTTTTTCCTTGTAAACATGCATCAAGATGAAGACCATGGAAAGCACTCAAGGAGGGAACAACCAAGGATGGAACACTTGAAGCATATGGATGCGGGATCAAGTGGGAGTTCACCTATACATCACTTGTGTGATCTTGTCCCTTAGGAGAGACCTTGACACACACTTGTTTCGGCTAACAAGTGTTGTAAATAGTTGGCTATGGCTATGCACCTATTTTATTATGCTTGTGTGGTTGTTTATTTTCATGTTTGGATGATATTTGGATATGCATGCTAAAACAAACTAATAAACATTAACAAGCTAAAACCGGTTCTTAAAATATCATTAACAAAGACTAATAAAATGGGTTTTATTAAGTTGATGATGATTTATTAATAAAATGGGTTTTATTAAAAGAACCATGAAATATGGATTTCAAACAACACTAGGGTACCATACATTTGAATGCATGTGAATTGTATGGTACATAGAGTTTTCTACACTAGAATTATGAAAACTAAAAACGACCCTTTTCAAAAACAAGTTTAAACGCCATCCTTTTATACAACACTCAATTTGCTTGTAAACTCTTTATGGGATAAAGGTCACCTAACCATATTTGAGGGAACTTGTAAACTTGGGGTAGGTTTACCATATTTGTGGGATAAAGGTCACCTAACCACTTGTATGTATAAATCTACACGTGTGTATAAGTAGGACAACTTGATTTGGAGACCATGTGAATAGGGTCACCGAAGCATGAGGAACCAAAGGCGTTGATGGGGTTAAACATGCCAACTAAACATAAGATGTTTAATCGATCCCATACTACTAAAAGTTGCAAAGAGTTGCAATTGTCAAACGTTGACTACCTTGTAAATTTAAGGAGTGGGATAAAGATCACCTAACCACAACTTAAATGTAACGTTGGATTCTAGGTTTTAATTTATTAATTGTCTATGAGACACAAAAGGGTATTAATTAAATTAAAAGGTTTATATTGATATCGAAGATACTTAATAGAACTTTGTTAAATTTTGTAGATGGCCAATAATAACGAAATCATCCCTGCCACAAACGTCCATAACCTATCACTAAGATCCATCTTAGACAAGAATCGTCTCAACCAAGACAACTTTGTGGATTGGTACCGCAACTTGAGAATTTTTCTCAAACAAGAAAAGAAGTCTTATGTGTTAGACGATCCTATCCCCGGCGAACCCGATGTCGAAGACGTTGAGGCTGTTGGGTTATGACAGTGGCATTC